>CAIGQQ010006769.1:0-12117 GCA_903798035.1 Danio albolineatus
TATATATATATATATATATATATATATATACATTTTATAAAGTATTAAATACATCTCAGTAGTTCAGAACATTCACCTTGTGTCATTCCATTGTTAGAAACAACAAAATTTTCTAATTTTTAAAAATGTTTTGTTTTATTTTTATGTTTAAAAAACAGACACAGACACAGACTTAGACACGACTGAAGTAGAGTAACTTCAGAGTAAGACTTAACCAGGACGTTTCCCAAAGGTTTGATGTTTTTGTTCAGTAATGAATAAGCCACACACAAATACAAAGTTACATTTTGTTGCCCTGTTTTTGCACCTTTCACAGCAAATGTGACAGAATACAAGTAAATGTGCGGCAATAAGGAGATCCATTAAAATAATGCAACATCCACAAAGTGGATCTACTGTTGTGTGATTGAAGCATTCTCATTTATAGTTGTACTGACGTTAAACAGCTGTGGTGATTCCAGCAGTTATGAATTACATAGTGATTTCACTGTCTTTTCTTTAATAGAAACAAGCAGTTTTTAAAAAGACTTGTTTAAGGCTCGTTAAACTCAAGCGGCAACCTCCCGCTCTCCCTCGGGATGCCAATATGAAAGTAACTAAAACTTGCAATTCATCGAAAATTCCGCTAGTCCTGGCTGTCCTGGCTCCATAATAGAGCAAATCTCCAATGAGCCCACTGGTGAAATGGTGAAACTCATCCGTTTCCTTTATATTAAGCTAAATTAAGTTTGCATAATTAAGGGCGTGGTCACTTGAGTGACAGCTAGTCCTGCTGGTCACCGTCACGTCACCTCAGCTGATTCCGCCTGATTCATCGTATTTTTGGGTTGTTTTATTTGGCTTTACACAGTCAGTTATCAGATTATCAGATAATATGGCATGCTGTGTGCGCTTAATTGTGCTCACAAACCATTCACGTGGCCTCCGTTTCCCAGGTGAGTGAAATTATATACTTATACCATCTCTATAAATGTAATTGCTTTATTTAGGATAATTTATGATTTATAATGTTCTTCAGAGCTCTAATGCACTCCAGAATCTGACAGATTGATCAGCTGTACCCTATAAAATCGTCATCTGAAGCGTTGTCATACAGTGTTCTGCCTGGATTTCCTAAATCGCCTTGCATTTACTAACACAGACTATATCTGAAGTATTTGGATGTAATCTGCACTTTCTTCCTGTTGAAAAATGTCTTAAAAACGATGTTAAGTGGCTTGATGTATTACAGAAGTGTTTTCAACAGACTAAACACTTTATTGATATAGTGTACAACCAAGCACGTGTGGTCAGAACACAAACGAGTCGCAGGTAATGAAATATTATGTGTTTCTCCCATAAGAAAGCTCTTAGCTAAATGCCAGCATGCGTCCCGTAGCTCCGCTCACGCTCCGCCCACGCTCCGCCTCTTTGCCCTTGTTTGGTATGCCTCGGTTGGTGCGATGACACACGAACAAAATGGCGACGATTGGCCACGCCTACTAGTAGCTTCTTTTGGGTTCATCAGAAACCTATGGGTGACGTCATGGATACTACGTCCATATTTTTTACAGTCTATGGTTAAACTTCATCTTGAAGTGCAGTTAGATTATACTGTATAGAGTTGGATTTTTAAATCCCAGGTTCTTTACAAATATTGAATCTTGTGGACATGATTATAATGCTGTGACATGATAATACACTCCTGTCAATCAATTCGTAGGGCTGGGGAAAACCATAATGCTATGTTGTGGTGCAGTTGGCCTCAAAATCGCTAGGATTTGGATCCTAATTTAACATTAAATTATTTTTTAAAAGGACATGATGTGTTTAACTTTAATATGCTTGTGTACACACTATATACACACGTCTCTCAAAACAGCAAGGTTGATTTTGCATGATAGGTGCACTTTAAATCTTTACAGGGCACTAATTGAAAAATTATTGGAAAACCCCTGGAGTGTTACTCAGGGTTATGACTAGACAAATTAATATCCTTGAAAAAATATTTATGATTTTAATGTTTATGAAAAATCTGAACATTTTTGAAAATAAATATTTTGGCCTTGATATGTAGACTTATTTTAATAAAGTATGATCTTCATAATCCCATAAGAATGAAGATTTTTTTATTTATTAATTTATCAAAAAGTGTGTGTTTATATAATATGCTAAGCACATTTAAAGCAGACCTATATACATATGCCATTGACCATATATTTAAAGTCTATGGTAGTATCATAAAATACATTTATTTGTAACTATTCAACCGTATAATAGTCTAGAATTATAAATAATTTGGACAGAAATTACATTTACTTTAAGTCAGTTTAAGTCATTTTTATTTTCATGCAACTGGAATGGTGAATATTGTACAATAGTGATTACACAATTATTTGACCTCTGCTTTTCTTCTCAAAAGTCAGTTTTGAGTCAGTCTCATATCTTCATGAGTTTGAGTCATGAGGTTATTTTGACAGTGAAATGTGTACCGTGGGTCAATAACACATTGGCCTTTGTTCACTTCAAACGTTTGACAGCCCAAGCATTAGACAAGACCACATTACTAGTAAGACAAGTCTGGACCGGCGACCTGTCAACTATACATCATAGAATAGGGTCAGCAGGTTTACAGTCATGAGGTGGATTTGCAGAATAATCTCTAAACCAACATGTTTGCTTCTAAATTTAAGAATGAGCTTTTTGTGGTGGCTAATCTTGGCGAATGTTGCAATGCTCTTCTATGTAAACAGTTGTTTTAAGCTTTTAAAGTACATGGCAAATAAAACACTGTTAAATGTTATATGGAGACAGCAATTTTAAAGGCACCTATTTGCATCTGGTTCAAGCCCAATGTATCACACATTAAGTAGTTTTATGAAACAGTCATTATCTGTTTTTTTTTTAAATTTTTATTATTATTATTATTTTTTGTCTTAATTATACCACCTTATTTATTATATGGGATTGCATTATGGGATTTTGATCTTTCCTCAATGCTTTTGATTTTGAAAAGTTTGAAAAGTGACTCTCTTGACATTCTTAATAGTTTGAAGTTATATATTGTCTGTGTTTGTGTTGTAAATTACGGCCCAAAACCTAGTAACAAACTGCCCGTACTTTTTCTGTTATTTTACCGACTTATTTCTCTTTACACTACCTGACAAAAAACAATAACAAATAATAACTTGACATCTAGTTGATCATTTGGTATCAGAAGTGGCTTATATGAAAGGCAAAGGCCTCTATAGATTACGCTTAATATTTAATTAGGACAGTTAGTTCTGACTTTGCGCAGACAAAAGTCTTGTCACTTAACAGAAATAATGTACAATATAGAATATAATCATGGTGCAGTGGAAAAAGAATTACTATTGTGTATGACTCCCATGAGCTTGAAGGACTGTATCCATACATCTCTGCAATGACTCAAATAATTTATTAATAAAGTCACCTGGAATGGCAAAGAGAGTGTTCTTGCAGGATTTGGATTGATCTTCAATGCCTCCTCCTTCATCAAGCTCATGTTACGGTGGGGTAGTGTGACAATCACAACAGAGGCGAGGATCCAAGTGCAGAATTTTAATTGTAAAAAGCAGTAGTCATCGGGGGCAAACAGGTATATAAGGGAAATCCAGAATCGTAGTCAAATAACAGGCAGAAGGTCAATGAGGCTGGTAGCAGGCACAGATAACAAATAACAAGACTAAAGTCAAAAACACAGAAACAGGAACAAAGGAAATGCGTT
The DNA here is from genome assembly GCA_903798035.1 of Danio albolineatus. Taxonomy (NCBI): domain Eukaryota; kingdom Metazoa; phylum Chordata; class Actinopteri; order Cypriniformes; family Danionidae; genus Danio; species Danio albolineatus. The sequence goes on from CAIGQQ010006769.1 coordinate 3,728, forward strand.
GTATGTCACAAAAACAGTAAACAGTTCCAAACAGTCCTCCGGTGGTGTGTGTGTGCAATCAGTCGTGATCAGGAACAGGAGTGTGTGTGTGTGTTGCATGGCTGGAGTTGTAGTCCTTAAACATGGCTGATTGTAGTTCACGGAAGTGTGTTTGTGAAAAGGCGATCTCTGATAGAGGAGAGATCGCTGGTGATCGTGACAGCTCAGTAATGTTCATGTCTGGTGACTGGGCTGGCAAATTTTGAAGCACCTTGACCTTCTTGGTTTTCAGGAACTTTGATGTGAAGGCTGAAGTATGAGGAGCGCTATTCTGCTGAAGAATTTGCCCTCTTCTGTGGTTTGTAATGTAATGGGCAGCACAAATGTCTAGCAGTCTGCAGATCTCGACTGCAAACTTGACTGATTTGTGAGAATCTTGGGTCCATGCAGGTTCCAATAGGCCTTCTGATTATTGGGATGCAGTTCAACAGATGATTCATCTGAAAAATCTACCTTCTGCCACCTTTCTAAATGATCAACTAGAAGTCAAGTTATTATTTGTTGGTCTACAAAGTAACGCGGGGTAAAATGTAACACAGTGTTTTAAGGTATTTACTCAGGGTTAACTATGGCATGCTTCCAATGTTTTCACCACAGTGTCTGCAGACGTCATCCTGCCAATTATTGAAAAAGTTTGCCGAAATTTTAATGAGAAACACAAGAGAAACCATTTTTGCAGCATAAAAGTATTTTATTTGTTTTAATAAAAAATATCTGTGAAAGTATGCGAGTAAAATCTTATATTGTTGTGATTACCGTCTTCTACTCTAAAAGATGGAACCTTTTTGAAAGATGTAAAAAACACACAGTGACTGCCAGCCAGTTTTGAGGAAAACACGACACAGTGGGGATAGTTGTAACATAGTGTTACAATTAAGCCACACACTGTTGGACACCAATTAAACTAACGAAATAATTGTTGAATTTTGAGTGTAATGTTCAGAATTTTTTGAAACAAAAATGTTTTTAACAGAAAAAAAATTAATTGATTATTTAAATAATTAAATTAATAGAAAAATAATTGTATTGCTAATTATGCAAGTAAATGCATTGTATGATAAGGCATAATAATGCAACTAAAACCAAATGTGTTTATAAAAAAAAGAAACATACTGTGCTATGTTAAATAAAATTAAATTGAGCTAAATACTGAGGAAATATAGCTACTATTTAAATAAACTGGATTTCAACTATTTGTCTGTCTTTTAAAGCATATTAAAACTAAGCCCCTGACTGTTACAACTTGCTCCGCAGCTGGGGTAAATAGTAACATTTTTACAATGTCTAACCCCACTACTTTGTTCATTATTTTGCCAAAACCAAAAAGTGTTATTTTGTGCCCCGCTCTCCCTTATTATTATTATTATTATTATTATTATTATTATTATTATTATTATTATTGTTGTCATTATTTTTTATTATTATATTATTATTATTGTTGTTATTATTATTGTTATTATTATATTAATTATTATTATATTTATTATTATTATTATTTTTATTATGATTATTATTATGCTTGATGTAGCGATTTGGGTGTAAGAAATAGCATAACTAAAATGCATTATCATTTTTTATGTGTATGTGAGGGTTTGTGTACAATGCTTCTGGTTCACATTTTGAGATAAATAAAGGAGGCTTAAAGAGAATGGTAAAAGTATTGCAAAAATGCATACAATAAAGGATGACTGTCGAAAGCAAAAGCGAATCTGGGACAGTTATAAGAAATTTAGAAATCCAGTAGTCATCTCTGCACATCATTTTGTTTCAACCTTTTTGAAAATCAAGTATCAAATTGTGAATTGTTTGTAAATGAATCTGCGTTAAAAAGCAATGGACAGAAGGCCAGGTTCTTAGTGACGTTGTCTTTAACTTTCTTATAAAAAAACTAAAAATGTATTCACTCCTTTCTGTGTTGGGACTGGGAAGGCAATAGAAAGAATGTGTAGGCCAAAGTTAAAGGTATCACCTTTCTTTTTAGCAGATTGGCTTTAATATAAGCTGTTTTTATAATGAGGACATTTTGGGTTCTGAAACCGACAGGATGTTTTTTATAGTACAATGACCTCTTAAAGGAATTTTGGTTTTCTCGGTTCATGACCTCAAAATATGTGACCTTTAATTGTAACACCACTGAGTTTCACCTGGTCAACAATCATATCAGCCAATGAAATTGCTGTTTGAGAATATATTTGTATGTGCAATGTCATGTTGTGTTTATTCATGTACAACATTGCATGTACACACCTTCATAACTCTTGTTGCTTAAAGTGAGCATGTCTAAGTTCTCAAGAAACATGCTAAAAAATCCTACCTTTACACAATCATGCTGTGTGTTGACAGTCAAAATTCACATTTAGACATTTTGTTCCTGATTTCAACATGAGCACACATGCTTTTAATTGTTTTTGCATTGCTTAATGCAAAGGAAAGGTCCCAAAGGATTAGTTTTACTAAAGGTTTCTAAAGGTTCACAAATAAAAGGAATAAATGATCAATGATTTAATAAAACCATTTTGACTAAAACACAAAATCTAAATAGGAGTGTCTCATATTTACACGCTGGCAACCGGTGGATGGTGTTTTAGGTTCTTCCCAAATATGCATATTAAAGTGATAGTTCACCCAAAAATGAAAACTCTGCCATAATTCACTCACCCTCCACTTGTTTCAAACCTGTTTGAGTTTCTGTTGAACACAAGGGAAGACAATTTTTAAAAATGATGAAAAAAACAGCCATTGACTTTAGTTTTTTGTTCCTGACACTTTTTTCCAACAATCATATCTTTTGTGTGTGTGTTCATTCATTCATTCATTTTCTTTTCGGCTTAGTCCCTTTATTAATCTGGGGTCGCCACAGCGGAATGATCCGCCAACTTATCCAGCATTTGTTTTTACGCAGCGGATGCCCTTCCAGCCGCAACCCATCTCTGGGAAACATCCATACACACTCATTCACACACATACAGTACGGACAATTTAGCTTACCCAATTCACCTATACCACATGTCTTGTGGGGGAAACCGGAGCACCCGGAGGAAACCCACGCAACCACAGGGAGAACATGCAAACTCCACACAGAAATGCCAACTGACCCAGCCGAGGCTCGAACCAGCGACCTTCTTGCTGTGAGGCGAACGTGCTACTTACTACACCACCGTGGCACCATTGTGTGTGTTCAACAGGAAAAATTAAAATAAAAAAAGTTTAGAGCCATTTGAATGTGAGTATATGTTGAGAATCTACTTTTTTTGAAGTGTGAAGTGTATGGACAATCTAAAGAATGAGGAAAAACTAGTGCTCATTGTTGTTTTTTTGACATACCTCATATGGATTAAATTTCAATGTTTATATATAACATGTGCATGGACTAAATGTACCATCTGAGAGAACCGATATGCTATTCATTCATTCATTCATTTTCTTTTCGGCTTAGTCCCTTTATTAATCCGGGGTCGCCTCAGCGGAATGAACCGCCAACTTATCCAGCATTTGTTTTACGCAGCGGATGCCCATCTCTGGGAAAGATATGCTATTCACTTCAGATAATTAATGGTCTGATAAAACTGACAACAATGAAAGTAGCAGAGGACAACAATCCCAGATGGAAAATTGATAACCTGTTCTGTTTCTCCTTTGGCTAGTAGCGAAGAACTTGTAATAAACTCATCTCATGCTCACTTGATTTACATATAAGCTGCATACGCCTTAAAACTATGCAAGTTAATGATGTTTGTGCTTAATCGACCACAGATAAGGTGTATTGTGTTGGAAGATTATAGACAATAGACTATTTGAAAAAGTATTTCATTCATGATGTTCCGCAGTTTAAATACTGATATGAGATGCAACATTTCGGGAAGTTGTATTGTTTCTTTTAACCTACCCTCTAATGTTCATTCATGTTTTATTGTGTTATAACTAGACCTATAATTATACTACGGGGCTGTTGGATGCTTTATTCTGATTGGCTGATGAACATCCTGTGCAATTGTTTTTAGAGAACCACATTAGTTCTATTGACGTTATTCTTCAATGTGGAAGTGCGTTGGTTTTTGCGATTGTTTTAGAACTTCCGATTCAGTGGCCTATGGGAGAAATGACTTGTAATAAAAAACAGCAGAAAACGGTCAAAGTGCTTGCTCTACAGATAAGTGTTTGCATTACTACAGTATACAGATAAAATAGAATAATATAATATGAAAATATAAGTTTGCAACATCAAGCAGCGTGACGAGCTGTTTTTAACGTCTAAAAATGAATGGAAGTGAATGAGACCACAAGTCTCAAGCCGGAAAGAAACAAATGGCAGCACCCACTCGTACATGGGGAATAAGGTGAGTATCACAACACCGAATGACTAAATGACAGTAAAAATCTAATCTAAACAAAGAGTTTTGAATGAGATGGGTAAGAAACTAGTGCCACACAAAGGACAAAAACCTGACAAATGTCTTAAAATACAACATCTGAACAGTGACTTTAGGTCTGATAACCGTAGTGAAGCTAAATACTGTTGAAGTCAGAATTATTAGCCCCCTTAAAATTATTTCTTTTTTTAAATATTTCCCAAATGATGTTTAACAGAGCTAGGAAATTTTCACAATATGTCTGATTATATTTTTTCTTCTGGAGAAAGTCTTGTTTGTTTTATTTCAGCTAGAATAAAAGCGTTGTTGGTTATTCATTCATTCATTTTCTTTTCGGCTTAGTCCCTTTATTAATCCGGGGTCGCCACAGCGGAATGAACCGCCAACTTATCCGGCATTTGTTTTTACGCAGCGGATGCCCTTCCAGCCACAACCCATCTCTGGTAAACACATTCATACATACACATTCACACACATACACTATGGACAATTTAGCTTACCCAATTTACCTGTACCGCATGTCTTTGGACTGTGGGGGAAACCGGAGCACCTGGAGGAAACCCACGCAACCACGGGGAGAACATGCAAACTCCACACAGAAATGCCAACTGGCCCAGCCGGGGATCGAACCAGCGACCTTCTTGCTGTGAGGCGAACGAGCTAACCACTCGGCCACCGTGGCGTCCGCGTTGTTGGTTACATCAGACTAAACCTAAGTTGCATGAAATTTTTTCCCTCCATATCACCATTATGCGACAGAAGAAGTGACAGAAGACACGACTTCCCATGCTTTCTGATTCTGTCCTTTATTAGTTTAATCAAGCATATTTGATTGGTATTCTAAAGCTTACAGTAAATCTTTACCACCTCAGCAGAACTTGCTGTTTTCGGACATTTACAACACATCTCTCATCTCCCAGATGGACTCCAGCAATATTTTTCTTTAGGTATGATTGTGGCTAAAAGACTTGTGCTCCAGCATTGGAAGTCATCTTCACCTCCAACATTTCAAATGTGGATTGCGGACATGATTTCAGTAATACAGATTGAAAGACTGAGATTTCTGTGGACTCATTCTAATTTAAAAAGATTTCAGCGTTTGGGGTTTATTTCTTAGCTATCTGGATGAACAAACCAGCCACTCAACCTCTGTGGGTTGTTCAGAGACTTAATTTAGTTATTTAATTATTTATTTTTATTTATTTATTCTATTTTCTGTTGTCACCTGCTAAACTATGTTGTCATTGGTTGTTTTGTTCATTGACTTATTGTATGGGATTTGTCCGGGACAGTGCGAGTATTGTGTGTGTGTTTCTTTGTGGTTGTTCTTGAAAAATCCAATAAAATATAATTAATACATTTAAAAAAAGCATTGTTAAATTTCTTCAGAACAATTTTAAGGTCAAAATTATTAGCCCCTTTAAGCTATTTTTGTATTCAATAGTCTACAGAACAAACCACCGTTATACAATAACTAGATACTAGAAAAATATCTAGTAAAATATGATTTACTGTCATCATGGCAAAGATAAAACAAATCAATGATTAGAAATGAGTTATTAAAACTATTATGTTAAGAAATGTGTTGAAAAAAATCTTCTCTCCGTTAAACAGAAATTGGGGAAAATTAAACAGGGCTTCTGACTTTAACTGTAATCGACTCAGGTCTGTTGATTATTAAAGAAATTATGGCTGTGCCACTTATTAATTGTTCTCATAATTCAATGACCTATCGTCAATTATTCCTTAGAATCTTTACTAAATGCAGATTTCATGTCAGTGACACTGAACCACTCTGAAACCAGACGCCACAGATCCCATTCTTCACTAACTGCGTCTTCACCAACATGAATATATTTTTCAAATACATAATGAAATAATTGGATAGGCTGTATTTCACATGCCAGAGTACTACTAGTAGCACTCAGCAATTAATTTTTTTTAAGATAAAGTGAAATACAGAACCAACCCCTAATATTTTTGTACTAAGTCAAGACACAAAAATTACAACTGAAACTGTTCTGGGGAAAAAAAAAGTAATTGACACATCACCATTACCAAAAGGTACAAACTGTGCCGTTACTTCATCGTTGAAACAGCTCAACGTGACAAACTATTTGCAAATTCAGTTACAAGAAGCACTTTTTCCGCTAACGCAATCACTTTCTTGAGCAATAGCTGTTGTGCTGGCTTTGGTTTAACCTAAGCTTTTTCAATAAGAGTGAAATGATTTGGATTACATTTGCATACGCTCTGATTAAATGATCTTGGACTGTAGCCTCTATAAGATGAAAAAAGTGAGCAGGAATATAAGTAATCAGATTAGATTATGTTGATGTATTTACATGCTGTTTGGCAGCCCAACATGACCTGTGTCTTACCTCTTTTTTGTAGACTGTAAATATAGCAAGCAGCCATTGCAAGATACTGGTCATGCAACTGAAAGGCAACAGTGAGTCAGGTTAATCTCACTCTAGTGATTTGCTGACTAATACAGACCGCTAGGAACTGTTTAACCATTCAACATGATAACATATTTGAAATGTTTAGCGAGTACATAAACGGAAAAAAAAAATCACCTGAGGAGTCAGAGGGCACTTTTTCTTTCTTTCTTGATTTTAGAGCTGTAATCTTTATGAGAGCTTATGTGGAAGTGACATGTTCGATCCCTCGTGAAATCACACTTACAGTATATATAGGGAAAAGGTCACTGATTTGATCATCCAGTCATGAAACTGGATGAAACTGGAAAACGTTTATAAAACTGCTGCATGTTATGGACAACCATTTTTGGCCAATGTTTCAGGGTATATGATAGTTAATGAATCACCGTTTTGGACCAGATGCATATGCTTTAATTAATAAATATTATCCTATAAGTATTTTTTGCCTACTTCCAATAGACAATATCATTTATTCTCATTCTTTTGTCTCACACATACAACACATAACAAGTAGGGTATTTGATATTAAAGGTACACGCTGTCAGAATAAGTATATTGTTCGTACATTTGATAAAGTAAGTGTTCTTTACATTAACTATTATATTCAACAATATTTTTTCAACACTAAGTCTATTTATAATAATAATAATAATAATTCTTTACATTTATATAGCACTTTTGGATGAGGGGGATCTCCTCATCCACCACCAGTGTGAAGCATCCACCTGAATGACGCGAGGGCAGCCATATTGCCCCAGACCATACACCACACACCAGCTGATTGGTGGAGAGGAGACAGTGTGACGAAGCCAATTATGGTATGGGGATGTTAAGAGACCATGATGGTCAGAGGCCAGTGGGCAAATTTGGCCAGGATGCTGGGGTTAAACCCTTTTTGAAGGACATCCTGTCAGGACCTCGATTTAACATCTCATCCAAAAGATGTACAGAACAATATAAATTCCCCATCAATTTACTGGGGGGTTAGGACCTTCACAGACCACAGGATGAGCATCCCCTACTGGTCTCACTAACACTACTTCCGGCAGCAACCTCAAACTGTTTGGTCTCCCATCCAGGTACTGACCAGGTGCAGCCCTGCTTAGCTTCAGTTGACAACCATGTGAGAGTTGCTGAGAGCAAGCTGTCGACATAGCTGGCTATTGTATAACAGCAGAATAGAATGGTTGAGGCTAACTTGCTGACTGGCATTTAGTTAACAACACATCTAAACAGTTCCAGTTTGGGCTGCATTACTTTTTTAATCATGGATTTATTTGTTTATTTATTTTTAAAAAGCAGAAATAGTTTATTCAACTTCAAGCTGTTCCAAACCTCTATGAGTTTCATTCTTCTATTGAACACAATTAATGTTGGTAACTACAGTAAACAGTTCATGTTATAGCCATCGATTGCCAAAATACCACTATATAATTTAACTCTTTACAAAGTTACACAAATGTCCTTATAGAGAAAAAATGTCCATGACATAAAAATATCCTATAATACACTTTTACTGACATATATATATATATAT
>CAIGQQ010006771.1:0-10239 GCA_903798035.1 Danio albolineatus
ATATATATATATATATGCCAAATGTGAAATGCCAGAAATCTCTGTGAGTGTATGCTGCAAATGAAATGACAAATAAAGTCAACTAACTAACTTACTTGCTAAACAAACAAGCCGATGGATGAATAGATAAACAGATGAATGAATGGTAGATAGAAGGATTCATGAGTGGATAGATAGAAAAATAGATAGATAGATGGATGCGTGGATAGATGGAGAGAGAGACAAATGCATGGATTGACAGAAGATGGGCGGGCAGATGGATGAATGTAGAATGTATGACAGACTGATAGGCAAGAGAGAAACAGATGGATGAATGGATGATAAAGAGAGACAGATGGAGACAGAGATGGATGCATGTATGTATGGATTGATGGATGGATAGTAAGATACGCTTGTGTAGACGTAGATGGGGAGGGAACGAGGGATGGATGGATGGACGCATGGTTGGATGGATGGATGGATGGATGAATGGATGGACAGATAGGGAGATAGAGAGATGGATGGTTGGATGGAGTGAGAGATGGGTGGGTGGATAGATGGACAGATGGATGAATGGATGGAGAAAAAGATGCATGGATGGACATATTTATGAAGAGAGAGAAAGGGATTGATGGATAGATAAATTAATGGATAGATGGAGAGAGAGAGAGAGAGAGGGAGGGAGGGAGGGATGGATGGATGGATGGATCGATGGATGGAGTGAGTGAGGTGGATGGATGGATCCATCTAGGATGAAGAGATGGATGGAGAGAGAGAGACAGATGAATGGATGGACAGATAGATGGATGGATGGATGGATAAGCAGATAGATGGACTGATTGATAAGGCAGTTGGATGGATTGACATGGATAGGCGGACAGATGAATTCATGTTAAATGGACGAATGAATAGACGGACAGATTCTGATTGGGAGATCAACTGCAAACATCAGTCAGACAATCATCATGTGATCCTCCACACAGCACAGATCTCTGTTTACTGCAGTGTTCTTCTGCTCATCAAACCTCTGCTCTCCACACACACAATCCACCGCTGACTCCGCGTCTGACATGCTGCTTGTTACCTGAAAACAGCTTCAGCACTTTTCCTGCTCTGGCAGCGTTGAGTCAATGGCTCTAACTCACTCAAACATGACTTTTCCCAAAGTAACTGACTCTTTAAAGCTCCTAATACAAAGGCCGGGGTCGGGAAACAATGCCACAGTGTTTTGTGCTGTGCTCAAGTGTCTAGAATACAGCAGCTGCTAGCTCTTTCTGTCCCACATTGACTTGTGCTGGCCAGGGTAAGTTTAGAGTTGGGATTTGGGCTTGTTTTGGGGTGGGGGGTTGCGCACCACATGAGCCGATATGCTTCCAGGAATCTTATTTAACAAGTCCCACCCATTGTTTTATAACCGCATTCTGCAATTATACAATTTAACTCAACTATTTTTCACCGTGGGCGCTTGGAGATTAATAAAAGTATAGCTTGAAACCAAGGAGAAGGGTGAGAAAGTTCTCGTTATAGGTATCATGAACACTAATAGTTCATAGCAGACGTTCACAAGTACTTTGGCCGCAACATCTTGACAGTAGTTTTAGCACTCATTATTTTGCACGGTCGTGGTTCCATGTGTTGCTCAGAGCCCAAAACTCTACTGGGAGGAGGTTTGATTCAGGTCTCGCAGGTGTAGTGGGCCCACAGGCTGTATTCAGTGTTTTATTGAGCTGGGAGAACACTGAATACTCATTCTTCTCAGACACAGGTTTGGTGGAAGTGTTTCTGCAGGGTAATGCCAAACTGTTTTGATTAAATGAAATAAAATGCTGTATTGTTGAACATGAAAACAAAAACTTTGGTGGGAGCATGTCTGCAAAAGATCTGCAAACATGCAATTATAAAAATAAACTAATATAAACTAAAATGCTTTGGTACTGAAAGAAAATGGCTTTGGTAGATGCATTCAAAGCAATTAAAAATAAAACAAATCAATAATAAAAATAAATAAGTAAATAAATACATTTAAATACTTTTTTTTTAAATAAAGTATATAATATATGATATTGTTTAGATATAAATATAAGAGTTTAAATGCAAAACCCTCTAAATCCATCAGACCTCTTTTCTTGCAAATGAGTATTTTTTGTCAGGATCCTATGATTAGGTTCAGAAGTTTCTTTTAATAGGTAATGATGGTTATTAGCTGGTAAATACATTTTAACCTTTTTTCCAAAATGTTACTTTAGACAGTTCTTTGTTTAACAAGGTAGATTTTTTTTTGCGTCAAAACCAGCTTTCTGCAAATCCTCTTGTGCTTTTTTCGCAAAAAATCCACCTGTTTTGACAATACATTGTTATTAGTTGAAAAATCACTAAAGATGCGATTAGAAACTATTTTACCAAACATAAAACATTATACAAACCACCTAAAATTAAAAATACATAAAAATACATTCAACTGTGGTGATCCCTGATAAATCAGGGACTAAGCGGAAGGAAAATCAATGAAAGAAATCTGTGAAGTAAGTGCACAAGTCAAGAATATTAAAATTGGTAATATTTGGGATTTAGATTTAATGTAAGTAGAGCAATGTAAACATTGTAAACTAAGTATTTAAGATTCAAATAATGTAGTGTAAAATGTGCAGTGCAAAAAAAAAACTTTTGTAAACATTAATTTAAAATATTATATTAAATGAATTTTTCGGCTTAGTCCCTTTATTAATCCGGGGTCACCACAGCGGAATGATCCGCTAACTTATCCGGCATATTTTTTACGCAGCGGATGCCCTTTTTAGCCGCAACCCATCTCTGGGAAACATCCACACACACACTCATACACTACGGACAATTTAGCCTACCCAATTCACCTGTACCGCATGTCTTTGGACTTGTGGGGGAAACCGGAGCACCCGGAGGAAACCCACGCAACCACGGGGAGAACATGCAAACTCCACACAGAAATGCCAACTGACCCAGCCGGGGATCGAACCAGCGACCTTCTTGCTGTGAGGCGAACGTGCTACCCACTAGGCCACCGTGGCGCCTAAACATTAAAATAAAACGTATAAAAACATATTCCCTATGCCCATCGCTATCATAACCTGCTATGTGCAAAATGTATATGTATGGATATATGTATATAAGTATATGTATATGAGCAAAATCACACAAGTAGCACTGCTACGAGTGTGGTGTCGCATTGATACAACAGTTTGACGGCTTAATAGTGTATATAAAATAAAATCAAACATGGAGAGTCTCAAAAATCCTTTTGTACGAGGAACTACTTTCTTCCACCGTTTATTTACATCTGCAGCTGACGTCAGAACATTAAAAAAAATTGCTAATTTAGCAAGGTCATTTTAGAGCTAGTATTTGATTGATTCTCTAGTGTAATTTCTGAAGTGATGACAAAACAGGTGATTTTACTCACAATTCAAAAAAGATTATAGGGCTGAACGGCATGAAATGCCATCAGTCTACAGAGATTTCCCACTATTTCTCTGTTGCAATCAGGGTTTTACAATAATTAACCCCTGAAAAAAGCCAAAGCAAAGCAAACACTACCAGATTACTATGGTATAACAAAATACTAATATAAAATAAAAATATAAAATAAAATAAATTGAATATATTTTAGGCACTGAATTTAAAATAAAATAAAATATTGTGGAAGCAGCTCTGCTCAGAACTGCAAGCTAGTAATTGCAAAATAAAATGGAATTAAGTTACTTAATTAAATTTTACACAAATATACTACAAAGTTAAAGATAAAATAACAGACAAAAGTAAAATATAATATATATATTTTTTATTTGTATTATTTGTGTCCCAATGAAGAAAATAAATAGTCACGAGTAATCAATGTTTATGTGTCAGACACTTGCAATTAGTTTAAAATGATTATTGTTATATATTCTTTCCATTTACCATGTATTTTCATGCTCATATAATTTTTCCCCCCTCATAGGAACAGGAAGAGAATAAAGGGGCGACCAGCTGGCCTGAATTCTACATCGATCAGATCAATTCTATGGCTGCTGTAAGTATGACTAACAGACCAGACAGCTAACACTGAACACTTTCCTGACCGCGCTAATTTCCGTCTTTACCCTGAGGACATAAGAGACTATTAGTCAAGAGGAGGTCATTAAACTCCCATGTGTTGCCCTTGAGGAAGCTGTTGGGGATGTAGGTGTTTATCGGGCGGGAAACAACTGTAAATATTTCATGGGGCAAAGAGCGCTGATGCTCATCAAAACAGAGATTACTGCTGAAGCCATAAATTCCTGTTGCTGACACACTTTTTATTTAGTATAATTGGCTAAAATAGATCTAATTATTTATTTATTTGTTTGTTTGTTTTGGATTATTTGTTTTATTTTTTTGTTTGTTTGTGTCAATGAATTGATTTATGTCAGTTTGTTTGCAGTTTTGTTTACTGTTATATGTATTTATTTGTTTGTTTGTTTGTTTGTCGTTGGTTTATTTATTTTATTTGTTTTTTTGTTGTTGGTTTATTTTGTTTGTTTGTTGTTAGTTTATTTATTTTATTTGTTTGTTGTTAGTTTATTTAATTTTATTTGCTTGTTTGTTTTGGATTATTTTATTTATTTGTTTGTTTTTGGTTTAATGAATGAATGAATGAATGAGTTTACTGTTTGTTCACTGTTATTTAGTTTATTTGTTTGTTTTTGGTTTTATTTTATTTGTTTGTTTTGTTTTTGTTTTATTTATTTGTCTGTTTTAGATTTATTTATTGATTTAATTTTAATAGTTTTTTTGTTTGTTTGTTTAATACATTTTTATTTGTTTGTTTTGTAGTATTTGTTTATTTGTTTGTTTTGTAGTATTTGTTTATTTGTTTGTTAGATTAATGTATTTATAAATTTTTGTTTGTTTATTAGTCTGTTTGCCGTTTTGTTTACTTTTATATTTATTTGTTTGTTTGTTTTTTATTATTTGTTTTATTTATTTTTTGCTTTGGTTTTGGTTTGATAATGGATTAATTTGTTAATGAATTAATTGATTTGTTTTTGGTTTATTTATTTAATTTTAATGTATTTATTTTGTTGTTTTGGATTATTTTTATTTTTTGTTTGTTTTTAGTTTATTATTTAATTAATTTAATCATTTATTAATTTATTTCAGTTTGTTTACTGTTTTCTTTACTGTTTGTTTACTCTTGTGTTTATTTGTTTTGTTTTTGCTTTATTTGTTTAATAATTTTATTTATTTATTTGTTTTGGATTATTATTATTTTTCTTTATTCATTCATTTATTAATTTATTTCTGTTTGTTAATGGTTACAAAACTCTGGCATTGTAAACTTTGCTCAGTCCATTAATTATTTGCATGTGTTAAATCTCACCAGAGGAAATCTCTGCTAGCTCTGGAGAAGGAGGATGAGGAGGAGAGGAATAAAACCATAGAGAGCTTGAAAACAGCTCTCCGCACACAGCCCATGAGGTACTGCCTACAACATCCACATTTACTGTTCCTCACTTTACAACTGTTGCATTATTTTCAAATACTGATTAAAAAAGTGCTTGCAGTATGTTGACTTTGCGGAGTATTGAATCTTCTGCTCAGGTGTTTTCAGCAGAGTGATACAGCAGAGTGATGCCTCTTTTATCCACTTATTAAATGTACTTGTTTTGGTTATTTTCAAGTTGTATAAAATAATTAATGTATGTTTAAGCCCACTCTGACAGCTGCTATAATGATTAAGATTTTGTATTGCTGTCCCATAGAAACCATGTACAAGGTCTCCAGCTTAATTTTGCATGTCTCTCCATTTGTTTCTCATGCAACCGTCTCTGAACCAACACCAGAATATGCACTTCAAATCTCCGGACATTAAGTTTAAATTTTCCATGCGAGTTAAAAAATGTGTTTTGATCTGCTTGGCTTCACCTCAAGGTTCGTGACGCGCTTCATAGACCAGGATGGCCTGACGTGCATCTTAAACTTTCTGAAAACGATGGACTACGAGACGACCGAATCTCAGATCCACACCTCACTCATCGGCTGCATTAAAGCCCTGATGAACAACTCTCAGGGTCGAGCGCACGTGCTCTCGCATTCAGAAAGCATCAACATCATCGCTCAAAGCCTGGCCACTGAGAACATCAAGACAAAAGTGGCCGTCCTGGAGATCATGGGTGCTGTTTGTTTAGTTCCTGGAGGACACAAGAAAATCCTGGAAGCCATGCTGCATTATCAGAAGTTCGCCTGTGAGCGGACACGCTTTCAGGTGGGCACAAAGTTAAGATTTGGGGATTGATGTGTCATTAACCACTGGTATTGATGATAATGCTGCTATTTATTTTATATTAAGTTATATTAATTATTTAAATTATTTATAACAGTACTTTTTAGAGTTATTCCTATATGAGTTTTCACAGTATGATAATCGTCTCAGAAAATACTGCAGTTTTTTGAATTACATTAAACAAATTAGTTAATAATAATAATAATAATAATAATTCCTTACATTTATATAGCGCTTTTCTAGACACTCAAAGCGCTTTACACAATGGGGGGAATCTCCTCATCCACCACCAGTGTGCAGCATCCACCTGGATGGCCATCCAGTTATAGTGGCCATTAAAACAATAATGATTTTTGGTAATAATAATGAACTTAAGTAATAAAGTAATGAAGTCTCTGTTATAAAGACATTAATTAATTAAAAAAAATCTCCCATTAAATAAAATAACAACTTGTACCTATATAGCAGACAACAAAGATAAATTTAGTTGCTTTTGCAGGGCAAAGAGTTGCTTTTTTAAGATAGATAGAATCTGAATAGAATCATTTCTTTTTTTTATGGGTTCTGAGTTTAATCATTTATTAAATATATCAAAAACAAAGGAAATAAAATTAATGCATAACAGCGTATCATTTTAAATAATGTTTTTTAAATGTAATCAAATGCATAGTTTTGGCAACTGAACACAAACATATATTATGTTATATTATGTTATATTATATTATATTATATTGTATTATATTGTATTATATTATATTATATTATATTATATTATATTATA
Source organism: Danio albolineatus (assembly GCA_903798035.1). NCBI lineage: Eukaryota > Metazoa > Chordata > Actinopteri > Cypriniformes > Danionidae > Danio > Danio albolineatus. The sequence continues at coordinate 7,038 of CAIGQQ010006771.1, forward strand.
TTATATTATATTATGTTATATTATATTATGTTACCTTTGTATTGAATGCAATGTTTTACACAACCCAAATTAGCTCTGCTTGTGATTCCTCAGTCAAAACATTTTTATTTGTCTGATTTACAACAATAGCGATAGCTGAACGTCTTTATTTATACGCTCATTTTTATACAAGTCTCATTTATGGGCAGTCTGTGCGAGGACACCCTCTGTTGTCGAGTATGAATGAAAAAAAAAATGCATGTAGAAAATTGAATTATTTATGTCAGATTTTAGTATCTGTGCACTTTATTTTTAAAAGCCAAATAGATGATTAACATATATAATTTGTAATTACAGTCAGTTACACTATATCTCATCATTACCTAATATTACAATATATCATTATTATGCATTTCTTACAGACCCTCTGATATATACTGTAAGTATTTAGCTTTTTGTATTTAAAGTATCAAAATTTTTGGTAAGTGCAATTTATAGGCTTAACTAGGTTAATTAGGGGCAAGTTAGTGAAATTAGGCTAATCATTGTATAACGAGGTTTTTTTCTGCAGAGCTTCGGAAAAAAAAAGGATTGATTAAAGGGGCTAATAATATTGACCTTAAAATGTTTTTAAAAAAATACAAACCTTTATTCTAGCCGAAATAAAAGAAATTAGGCTTTCGCCAGAAGATAAAAATATTATAGGAAATACTGGGAAAAATTCCTTGCTCTGTTAAACATCATTTGGGAAATATTTGAAAAAGAAAAAAATTCACAGGAGGGCCAATCATTTAGGCCCCGTTTACACTGTCAAGTCTTGATGCCCAGTTCCGATTTGTTGCCCATATCTGAGTTTTTGCCGGTTCATTTATCCGTTCTTTTAAAGAGCCCATATTGTACATTAAATAATGTCATATTTTGGTTTTGGGGGTCTTCATCAACAGGCTGATATGCATGCAAGGTCAAAAAACACATTCATTGTCTTATAATCTGCATTTATTTTTACCTCATTATTCCAGCGACTCCCATATGAATCGTTCAGCGATTCATTTGTTCCCAAACAGCTCCTTAGCGCGATGCTAAACTGCGCTGATTGGACTGATGAGTCGATGACCCAGACTGTTGCGATTGGTCGACAGCGCTCAGCGCGAGAGAATGCCCATCACGGCACAGTGAATACGTGAGCATACCTGCCAACACTCCCGTTTTTCCCAGGAGTAGCCCGTATTTCAGAACCATCTAACGACACCCTCCCGATTTGTTATTTCTCCCGGAAAACCACCCCCCGGTCCTCAGCGTTTTGGTACGGTCTGTGAAACCCCCGGGTCGCCAACATTGGTCCGATCGCAGCGCCCGAAACACGCTTCACAGAAGTTAAGACAGCTCACTCCCGAACTCAATCTCCCAGCATATTACTCTATTGTTAACCATAACTAAAAACAGCGACAGACATGCAGTATTAATGCACACAGCAGCAAAAGCTGACCCATTATGACGCATGACCGCCGCGCGTGAGTAGGAACAGCCCATGGTGGCCATAGCAACGACAAACAACAGAGGAGCACGAGCTCACAAACGCATTTTAATCCATAAACAAAGCAACACGCGTCGCGTTTTCAAAACACAATTAAATACACAATTTGCAAGCTAGAGAAAACAGCGAGGCAACAGTTTTAATCACACTTACGTTGAAATGGGGGAAGAAGGAGAGGTTCGATAGAGGGTGCACGCCAGATTCACGGTGGCAGGGCAGATCAGCCGTCAGGCCACTGGGAAACGTCCCGGTGCTCCCCATGCTCCTTCCGTTAACGACGGCCGGCGGCGAATCCCCCGTTGTAATAGTGTAGATTTTAGAAGCACTCCTCAGAGGGAACACAGCACAAAGCTGGGCTAATGCCGAGGTTTATTTTTGCAAAAATGCCTCACGCACGGACTCTCACAGCTTTATCTTTAGGAAGGGAAAAGAGCAGAACTTTCCCCTCACACTTCAGAGCACTGCGTCCACGACGTAACATGATTTAACCGGAATGCGATAGTGCTTGTCATCTTCCACTTTCTCTTCCTGTCTGTGGGCGGGCCGGGAAGTTTCAACTTTCCCGCAGTCTGCGTGCGCAGCTAGTGGGCGGGGCTTATGTTTCGTGTTCACGTAATGCCGAAACGGCTAAAGACTCGTTATAACAACGATTCATTTGAAGAACGATGAGTCGACTCTTTTATAGATGAATCAATAGTTTTAAACACTGTGCACTTTCAGATTTAAGCCTTAGCTGGACATTTCACTTCACTTAGAGCTGTGGTACACACTACATGCAAGCTCATTTTCAAAAACCCATAATATGGGCTCTTTAATCGTGACCCATATCCAATTCATGTGTTTACACTTGCCATACAATTTACAAGTTCTGGCATCTGCGCCACACTAACCATGATGGAAGAAATTGTCTTGCATTTGCTCTGCGAAATATGCGAAGTTCCCCCAACTTTAAAATGATTTTCAGGTGGAGGAGGAGGGAAAGGGCTGTCATCGGTGCTTGCACCTATGGTTTATATATTGTATGGTGTCCTCCACTGACTCTCATCTCCCCACATGGCAAGAAGGCAGGGAGCTTCTGCCGTTGACCACTGACCACTTTTCTCCATGTTTACCACGTCAGCGACATTGTCATTGTCGCAAGTTTAATGACGTACAAAACGGAATGCCTCGATAATCCGATCTGCCTGTTTACACGACAGTCTCATTGTCACATATCCGATTTATATCTGATTTATTTCCACATATGAAGGAGGCCTGGATCCGATCTCTGAATAACCGAATGCATGGCACGGAACAGATTCGATCTATGTCACATATAAGCAAAACATCAGAATTGGGTCACATTTAACTGGCAGTGTAAACAGGGCTTCAGACTTCAACTCTTTATATTATTAATTCTCCCTTTAAATCGAATGCAGTGATTTACATTTCCAAATTGGTCCTCCTTGTTCTTCTGGAATAAGACCCTTGAGATTTGTGAATGAAATACGAAGAGCTTGTTCTCCTTTGTTGTTCTCATTCTTTCTCCTCATCTTCTGTTTTTTTTCTATACAGACTCTTCTGAATGACTTGGACAGGAGTACGGGCCGCTACAGAGATGAGGTGAACCTCAAGACGGCCATCATGTCCTTCATCAACGCCATCCTCAGTCAAGGAGCAGGGGAGGTAAATGCTACTTTCCCCCCCACA
>CAIGQQ010006774.1:0-11599 GCA_903798035.1 Danio albolineatus
CTGGTCAATGGCAGGGTGAGAGGAGACTCTCTGGGCAGATACACCTATAGTTCATATCTCGGTAGCTCAACAGTTGACTACATGATCACAGATTTAGATCTGTTCTCTTTCAGTGCATTCACTGTTAAACCGCTAACCCCTCTATCAGATCACAGCCAAATTACACTTTATATAAAAAGGAACAAAAATACTAATATATTTTCACTATCCAGTAAATTGTATAACATTAAAAATAGTTATAGATGGGTACAAGACAGCTCTGACAGATACAGGAACGCAATTGAAGACCCCCAAATAGGTTTACTTTTGGATGAATTTATGGAAAATATTTATCCTCATAATGAAGATGGCATTAATATAGCTGTAGAAAACATAAATTGCATATTTGATTATTTGGCAATGATATCTAATATTAAAACTACTAAGAAAACTTTTAAACAGAAACAAGAGAATGAAAATTGGTTTGACTTTGATTGTAAAACAAAGACAACTAGCAAATCAAAAACACAGACAACCAGAGAATACAGATTTGCGTGTTCAGTACTGCGATAAGCTTAAAAAAATATAATTACACAATCAGAAAAAAGAAGTAAGTAAGTAAGTAAAGATTTATTTATATAGCACCTTTCACAGACATTGAGTCACAAAGTGCTTTACAATAAGTGAAAACAAGTAAAAGGACACATATCAAAAAAAGAAACATGCCAAAACATATTAAAAACAAGTTCAAATCCTAATAAAAAAACACTACTACTGTTAATAAAAAGCTTGACCAAAAAGATGTGTCTTTAAATGCTTTTTAAAAGGTCAACTGATCCCAGATTTCTCAATGCCTGAGGCCACCACACAGAAGGCACGGTCACCCTTTGTCTTGAGCTGAGTTCTGGGAATGACCAAAAGGTCTTTGCCAGAAGACCTCAGAGACCAGCTACATATGTGATTAAGTAAAAGCTCTTGAATATAAAGGGGAGCTTGGCCATGCAGAGCTCTGTAGGTAATAACCAAAATCTTAAAATCTACTCTAAAACTAATAGGAAGCCAGTGAAGTGCCTTAAGCACAGGAGTAATGTGTGACCTCCTACTGGTGTTGGTTAAAAGCCTCGCCGCTGCATTCTGCACAACTTGCAATCGATCCATAGAAGATTTGTTCAGACACGTGAACAGGACATTACAGTAATCCAATCGCGAAGAGATGAAGGCATGGACAAGCATCTCCATCTCTTCCTTTGAAACAACATCTCTGATTTTTGCGATGTTCCTCAGATGGAAAAAGCATGTACGAACAACAGACTTAACATGGCTATTAAAACACAGCGCTCTATCAAAGATGACACCCAGATTTCTAATATCACTGCAGTTCGAAGATGACAAACTCCGCAAAACTTGCCTGATCTTTTGGGGTAATACTATCAGGAGCAAAAATTAACATTCCAGTTTTATCAGGGTTAAGTTGCAGAAAATTGTCAGCCATCCATTTGTTAATGGAGACTAAATAATCCTGCAAAACAGACAGTGTGTCTAGTCTGTCAGGACTAAAAGAAAAATATAATTGTACATCATCTGCATAGCTTTCCCAGGGATGGGTTTGCGGCTGGAAGGGCATCCGCTGCGTAAAAATATGCTGGATAAGTTGGCGGTTGATTCCGCTGTGGCAACCCCGGATTAATAAAGGGACTAAGCCGACAAGAAAATTAATGAATGAATGAATCATCTGCATAGCAATGGTAAGATATGGCTTTAAAACTTCTAATAATGTTGCTGAGAGGGAGCATATATAAATTAAAAAGAAGAGGGCCCAGAACAGAACCTTGAAGCACACCACAGGACAGAGGAACAGAGTCTGACATATGAGTTCCTATGGACACAGAAAAACTACTGTCAGTAAGAAAGGAGGTTAACCAGCCCAATGCTGACCCAGTAATGCCCACAAGAGAATGCAGGCTCTTAATTAAAGTGCAGTGATCAACAGTATCCAAAGCTGCACTAAGATCCAGCAAAACCAGCAAAGAACATTCACCTGCATCAGCAGCCATAAAAATATCATTTGTGACCCTGAGAAGTGCAGTTTCTGTAGAGTGATGTTTACAGAAACCAGACTGAAATTTATCAAAGATATTATTCAAGACAGTATTCAGCTGCCTAGCGACAATCCTTTCTAAAACTTTTGAAATAAAAGGCAATTTTGATATAGGCCTTTAGTTTCTAAGAGAATCTGAATCAAGGTTACTCTTTTTCAAGAGTGGCTGAATAATAGCATGTTTAAAACATTTTGGAACCTGGCCTAACCTAAGTAAAAGATTTATAATCGAAACCAAACAAGGACCAATAAAAGCGATTGATTTTGAAATATATGTATATATATTGTAAATAGTCTCAAACAGAGTTTTAGGGTTTTTTTGTTGGCTGATATCTGTTTCTTAAAATATGAGGTTCTAGCATCTTTGATAATCCCATTTAGATTGAACAAGAGTTCTTTAAGACGCAGGCGATGTGCTTGATGCTGTGACACTTTCCATAAACGCTCAGTTTTCCGACATACACGTATCAGACTGCGAATGGCATCATTAATCCATGGGGATGTATTAACGGCTGAAATCTTACGGACCTTAAGTGGAGCCACATTGTCCAGTAACATGGTGCAATGATCATTAAACGACTGTAGCGAAGCATCAATGTCATTTGAAACAACAACCGCGCTTGAATCAAAAGCGGCCGAGAAACTCTCGACTGCAGGCTGATCAATAATGCGCGAGCATGACGCTCGTTTGATGGGGCAGGGCACAATGTTAACAGCAAGATCAAATAGAATACATTTGTGGTCGCTAATAAATACATCATCAATGGACACAGAGCCAATGTTTAGATTGTGAGAGAAAACTAAATCAAGAGTATGACCCTTACAGTGTGTAGGACCAAGTACATGTTGAGTAAAGTTAAAGGACTTCCTAATATCAGAAAAATCTGCAGCCACTTTACAAGCATTGTTGTCAATGTGAATATTAAAATCGCCGACAATAACAACTCTCTTCAGCTTAATAATTGACGAGAGAAAATCTGTAAACTCACTGAAGAAAGATGCTGTAGACCCAGGCTGCCGATAAACTAAGATAGAATAAAATGAGTTTGAACGCCCAATTTTAACCATTTGTAATTCAAATGAAGTGTACATACCAGCACTTATCATTAACAGGTGAACTTCTTTTTAAAAACCAGAGCAAGACCTCCACCTCGGCCCACGAGTCTAGGCGTACTGATAAAAGAACAATCCACCGGACAGAGCTCGATCAAGTGACAGTAATCCATGCTGCGTTGCCATGTCTCTGTCAGCATCATAAAATCCAAGTTTTAAGAGAAAATAGATCGCTCAAAACAAAACATTTGTTTGAAATTGAGTGGGCATTTAATAGGGCCATCCTAAGTGGCATAGAAGCAGCACCCAAAGCAGAGGGAGGAGCGCACGGCAGCGATCTCAAGTGCGCAGCACACACACCGTGCCGGGCAGGTGGATTCCTCCAGGGCAGAGAACCCACGGCCTGTGGGATGTCAGGGAAAATTGAACGAGGGTACGATGGTCTAGAACCACCATGATGAAGCGCCTCTGTCAGAAGCTTTTTAAGACACACCTGCCTCCCAGCTCTCTTTCCTCTTCGCCGACGTTTCTTCGTATGCCCCAAAAGGCCCTCTCCATTCAGTATACAGGCGGCAGCAGTGTTGACAGCCAGCCTGGCATTGGAAAAGCATCCGGACCACACCAGGTACAAACTCCACTGCATGCCATCATAGCAGATCGGATCAAAAACATAGTATGACGATCATACATCCATGCTGCTGATACGGCATTTGTGGACAAACTTATTAACAGTAAAGTGAGTGAGACAATAAGAACAAATTGAGGTGAACATCCAGCCACAGCGGCAAAGCCTAACACAGGCGCCATGCCGTAACCTGAAGTTATCTCTTATTAAAAGAAAGACAAGTACGTCCAAAAACAGCTTAAAACAATTGAAGAATCTGTTGATTCAAACTATTTCTGGGACAACTGGAACCTCCTTAATAAAAAGAAACATGAAGAGCTGACAATACAAAATGGAAAAACCACTTTGAAAAACTGTTTGATAAAATAAACATGAGTACTGAACAATCACATATGTATAATAAATTAACCCATGCAGAGCAAATATTTGGCAAATATCAAAACCTGTTAGACTACACAATCTCTGAAAAAGAGCTACTAGATAAAATACAAGTCCTACCAACAAAAAAGGCAAGTGGTCCAGACGGTATCCTTAATGAAATTATTAAAAACTTAAATCACAAATTCCAGTCGGCTATAATGAAACTGTTCAATTTGGTTCTGAGTGTTGGTCATTTTCCTGACATATGGAATAAATGATTAATAACGCCCATATTCAAAAGTGGAGACAAATCAGACCCTAACAATTACAGAGGCATCTGTGTAAGCAGTAATCTGGGGAAGCTGTTCTGCAGTATTATCAACACCAGACTCATAGGCTTCCTTACAGAGCATAATGTCCTCAGCAAAAGTCAGATTGGGTTTCTGCCAAATTACAGAACATCAGACCATATCTTCACCCTTCAGACACTGATTGACAAATACGTCAATCAAAACAAAAACAAAATATTTGCTTGCTTTGTAGATTTTCAGAAAGCGTTTGATTCAATTTGGCATGAAGGTCTGCTGGCTAAACTTCTAGAATCAGGTATCGGCGGTAAAACATAAAACATTATAAAAACAATGTATTCGAACAATCAGTGCGCAATTAAAATTGGAAATAAGCGAACAGAATTCTTCACTCAGAGACGGGGTGTGAGACAGGGCTGTCCACTGTCACCGACCCTCTTTAATATTTACATCAATCAATTGGCAATGCTCCTAGAGCAAGCAGATACGCCGTGTCTCACACTATACGACTCCAGTGTAAAGTTCCTGCTGTTTGCGGATGATCTGGTCCTGCTGTCGCCAACGCAAGAGGGTCTACAGCAGCAGCTGCATATCATGCACAGCTTCTGTCAGACCTGGGCCCTGACCGTTAACCCAAAGAAAACCAAAACCCTAATATTCCAGAAAAAACCCAGAGGTCAGGGAAAGAAACATAGTTTCACCCTTGGTATGACAAAAGTTGAACCTGCCACAAGCTACACATACCTTGGGTTAAAGATAAGTGCTAATGGAAAACTAAATCTGGCTGTGAATGAACTGAAAGAGAAAGCGAGAAGGGCCTTTTACGCCATTAAAAAATCAACACAAATAGAAATCCCAGTTCGAATCTGGCTCAGAATTTTCCAGTCAGTGATTGAACCGATAATGCTATACGGGAGTGAAGTGTGGAGTCCTCTCCTCAGTCACGAGTTTGATAAGTGGGATAAGAATCCAGTTGAAAGCCTACATGCAGAGTTCTGTAGGAGCATCCTCAGGGTACAGAGGAACACACCCAACAATGCATGCAGGGCAGAATTAGGACAGTATCCTCTACTCATGCGCATTGAGAAACGAGCCGTCAAATTTTGGAAACACATTAAAATGAGTCACCCCAACTCTTATCATTTTAAAGCCCTCAAAAACCAAGAAATGGACATTGAAAAAAGCCCTCTGATTCAGATGGTCCTGAAGCTCCAAACACAACCCAACTCAACGAATATGACTAACAGCAGGCAGCATCAGGACACAGACATGCTCATCCACAGAATAAAGCCCAATCAAATGATAAACGCACACAAAGAAGAGTATCTGATTTACTGGAGTGAAGCAGCAGGAAAACAGAGTAAACTTCAGTGTTATTTAGACCTAAACAGAGATTATACCACGGCAGCATATCTGAGTGCAGTAAAGGACAGTAAATTAAGAACAACAATGACCAAATACAGACTGAGTGCTCACAGTCTGACTGTAGAGACGGGCCGATACAGGCAGAACTGGCAACCCAGAGAAAGCCGCATCTGCCCACACTGTGCCCTGGCAGAGGTGGAGACGGAGGAACATTTCCTCACCCGCTGCACAAACTATGAGCACATCCGAGAATCATTCTACCCCAAACTACTGAGCATTTACCCACAATTCACAGAGCTAGACAATAAAACACAGCTTCAATATTTACTGGGGGAAAAAACTGACTGTATCCTTCTAGCGGCACAATACATTAACGCCTGTCACAAAAAGAGAGAAGAGACCAATAAAAACATCAGTTATGCGCTTGCAAACACACAAACACACATCTAAATGATTATAATTGAATCATTGTAAATATCCTGATTATTACTGTTTTATATATTTTTTATTACTGTTTTATTCTACAATGTTGATTGTTAAATGTACAGTGTTTTCTGATCTATTATTATTTTTATTGATATAAATGAATAATATGATATATATGAATGATATAATATATTGAATAATAATATGATATATTAAATAATAATATGATATATTGAATAATAATAAGATATATTGAATAATAATATGATATATATATTATATATATATATATATGTGTCACGATCAGGGGAAGGAGAGGGAGGCAGATGTAGTAAACAGTATATTTATTACTGTAACATCGTAAACATACGTAGTAGGTAAGGCAAAGGCAGTCTTTAGGAAAGGGGATCCAGACAGGCAAGTAAGATAGTCACTTCCCTGAATGGAGGCTGAAGACAAAGAGTAGATGCAGAGCTGATGCGGAGCAGTAGCAGAGCACTGGAGGGTATCAAGGAGAGGTTGCAGGAAGGCTTGGGTGATCGTATCCATGTGTGATACTCGACGGTGTGTGCACGGATGAGGGGAGCTTATATGAGTGAGTCCAGAGTGGTAACAGGTGTTGATTAAAATTCAGGGGATTGTGCACGGCTGGAGGACGGTCTAGGTGAATTGGATGGAGAGTGACGGGCTGGGGACGTGACAGTATCCCCCCCTCCCAGGGTGCCTCCTGGCACCCTGGTGCGATGGCGGGGACGGCCCCGACTTCGAGGAGCAGGTTGGTTGGGATGACGCTGATGGAAGTCGTCTAGGAGAGTGGGGTCCAAGATGTCATTACGGGGAACCCACGACCTCTCCTCTGGGCCGAAGCCCTCCCACTGGATCAGGTACTGGAGTTGGCCGTTCCGCCGTCGAGAGCCAATAATTTCTTACACCTCATAGATGTTGTCCCCGAGGACGTCGGGTGGCTCTGGAGGGGGAGGCGTCCGGGGGTCTGTAGGGGAAGAAGAGACGGGGTTAGTGTAAGGCTTGAGCAGTGACACATGAAATGAAGGAGATAATCTGTAGTGTTGGGGTAGGTTGAGACGGTAGGTGACATCATTGATACGGGAGTGAATGGTGAAAGGCCCTATGTAGCGGTGACTCAGCTTTTTGCAGGGCAGTCGGAGGCGGATGTTCCGAGTGGACAGCCAGACCTTGTCCCCAGGATGGTATACGGGAGCAGGAAGGCGGTGACGGTCGGCTTGGTCCGCGCGCCTCCGGACTGCCCAATGAAGATGAACGTGGGCTGAGTCCCATACCCTCTCGCTCTCCTGGAACCAGTGATCCACCGCGGGCACTTCTGAGGTCTCCCCGGACCAGGGGAATAGAGAAGGCTGGTACCCCAGGAAACACTGGAACGGGGTGAGCCCGGTGGTGGATTGGCGGAGTGAGTTCTGGGCGTATTCCGCCCACGGCAGATACTGGGACCAGGTGTTCTGGTGGCGAGAGCAGTACGTCTGGAGATACCGAGCGATCTCTTGGATCTTGCGCTCGGTCTGGCCGTTGGTTTCGGGATGGTATCCGGAAGAGAGACTGATAGTAGTACCCATTAGACGAAAGAAGGCCCGCCAGACCCTGGAGATAAATTGGGGCCTGCGGTCAGATACTATGTCTTCAGGGATTCCAAAGTTTCTAAACACATGCTGGAAGAGGGCTTCAGCAGTTCCAAGGGCAGTGGGTAATCCTTTGAGGAGAATCAGCTTACACCCCTTGGAGAAACGGTCGACCACCACCAGGATGGTAGTATAGCCTCCAGATGGTGGGAGGTCAGTGGCGAAATCGACTCCCAGGTGCGTCCAGGGTCGGCGGGGAATGGGTAAAGGCATGAGCTTCCCCTCAGGCAGGTGACGTGGTGTGGTGGTGACGGCACAGACCGAGCATCCCCGGACGTATTGGGAAACATCGGAGGCCATGTTAGGCCACCAGTACCTGGTGCGAATGAGCGAGATGGTCCGCCTGCTGCCCAGATGTCCTGAGCCGAGGGATGTGTGCGCATCCTCCAGGAGCCGAGTGCGGAGACTAGTGGGTACATAGATGAGATGAGGAGGTCGTTCTGGGGGACTAGGTTCTTCCTGGGTGGCGGCACGAATCTCCTCATCCAGTCTCCATAGGATGGGAGCCAAGAACACCGAGGAGGGAAGGATGGGTTCAGGAGTGTCAGAGGAGGGGTCTGGTGAATACTGTCAGGAGAGTGCGTCGGCTTTGATATTCTTGTGGCCGGGTTGGTAAGTGATGCGGAAGTTGAAACGGTTGAAAAAGAGAGACCAGCTGGCTTGACGTGCGTTGAGACGATGGGCATTACGGAGGTATTGGAGGTTTTTGTGGTCGGTTAACATGGTGACCGGTGTCTTGGCTCCCTCGAGCCAATGCCGCCACTCCTCAAAGGCAAGCTTGATTGCCAGAAGCTCGCGGTCCCCAATACCATAATTCTGCTCAGCTGGGCTTAACTTCCTGGAGAAGTACGCACAAGAATGGAGAACAGGGGGTTCACCAGACCATTGCGATAGTACGGCACCCACTCCTACATCCGCTGCATCGACTTCTACCAAGAAGGATCGGGTAGGATCAGGATTTCGTAAGATCGGGGCTGTAGTGAATTTCTGCTTTAGGAGAGCAAAGGCTTGACGGGCACTGGGATCCCAGACAAGATTCTTCGCTCCTCCCTTGAGCAATGAAGTTAGCGGGGCTGCTAGTAGGCTGTAGTCCCTGATGAACCTCCGGTAGAAGTTTGCGAATCCCAGGAACCTCTGGAGTTCTTTCACGGTCCGAGGTTCCGGCCACTTGGCCACGGCCTCAACCTTCCCGGTCTCCATTTGGACCCCCTCAGCGGAGATCACGTATCCGAGAAAGGAGACGGTGGAACGGTGGAATTCGCACTTCTCCACTTTGAGGTACAGGTGATGCCTACGGAGTCGCTGAAGTACCTGAATAACGTGGCTTTGATGGTCGGCCAAATTACTAGAATAAATGAGGATATCATCGATATAGACTATGACGAACTTATGGAGGAGATCACGGAAGATCTCGTTCATAAAGCTCTGAAATATGGAGGGACTGTTAGCTAGGCCATAGGGCATCACCTGATACTCGTAGTGGCCTGTGGGCGTGATGAAGGCGGTTTTCCACTCGTCCCCAGCCCGGATACGGATCAGATTGTATGCGCTGCGGAGGTCCAACTTAGTGAAGATCCGGGCGGTTCTCAGTTCCTCTAGGGCCGCAGGCACAAGTGGCAAGGGATAGGCGAACTTCGCCGTGGCTTCATTCAGGGACCTATAATCAATACATGGCCTCAACCCCCCGTCCTTCTTGGCAACAACGAAAAAGCTGGATGCAGCGGGAGAAGTGGAGGGTCTGATAAACCCCTGCTGGAGGGCCTCCTGGATGTAGTTCTCCATCGCCTCGTACTCAGGACCGGAGAGTGGATAAATCCGTCCGCGAGGTAACTTGTCGTTGGGCAGCAGGTCTATGCTACAATCACAGGGCCGGTGCGGGGGTAGTTGTGAAGCACGGGTTTTGCTGAAGACGTCTAGGAAAGGGTGATAGGGTTCAGGGATGGTGGATGACAGGGTATCCGGATGAGGTGGAATGGTGGTGGCGTGCACAGGTAAGGGAGGGTTCTTCGGTGTTCTGGTCTTGGGGTTAGATGGAAGGTGGATATGGTCAGAACATTCGGGTCCCCAGGACAGTACCTCTCCTGTGCTCCAATTGATGGCAGGATTGTGCTGGATGAGCCACGGACGGCCCAGCACCACGTCCACGTTGGCATTCGGGAGAACGAGCAGCATGAGTTTCTCCTGATGGTGTGGAGAAATGATAAGGGTCACCTCTTTCTAGGTGAGCTAGAGGTACACTCCAACTTCAAAGGTGGTTTCGCTGTAGACGGAGGGAAGGCGGTGCTTGGCAAGGAAAGTGGATGAAATAAAGTTTCCGGCAGCTCCCGAGTCCACCAGCACATGTACGGGGAGAGTACAAGAGTGTATGATTAACTGGGCAGATAGATGAGGCATATGTGAAACAACTGGTGTGAGACTGAATGCACTCACCATTGGACGAGGAGGGTGAATCGGGCAGGCAGCAATCTGGTGGTTGGCTTCTCCACAGTATAGGCATAGTCGGCACTGGATGCGGCGCTGCCGTTCGGCCACAGTGAGGTGTCGGGTGTCAGTGAGCATGGGCTCGTCGTGCCTCATCGGTGGAGAAGGTGGTGGCTGAACAGAGGGAGGTCGGGATTCAGAAGCGGGAACGCTACAGGCTGACAGATGTTGTGACACGGAGATGGTCTTTTTGATAAAGGTCTCTAGTTGAGCATTGTCATCGTAAATCACCATATGCTTTCTCAAATCGGGATGTAAACCTCTTCGGTAAGCAGCGAGGAGCGCCACCTGGTTCCAGCCACTGCTAGCTGCTAGCGTCCTAAACCTCAGGGTGTAATCATGGATTGATGAAGTGTTTTGGCGGAGATTGATGAGTTCATCGTGGACGGACATGGGGGTGAGAGTTGCTCCGAACACCTCCCGGAAGTGAGTTGTAAACGCAGTGAAGGATGATAGAACTGGGCTCTGAGAGGTCCACAAGGAATCTGCCCATTGCAGCGCCTTACCAGTTAACAGTGAGATGATGTAAGAGATTTTGGATGCTTCGTTAGGGAATCGGGGGGAATTCGCCTCTATGTACAGAGTACATTGAAGCACGAAGCCACTGCATGAACTGGGTTCGCCGCCATAGCATAGCGGATGTGCTAGCGGCGTGTTGACAATCGTGGGAAAGGTCGGCGCTGGGCCAGATGGTGTTTTCGGCAGACCAGAAGAAGTCATGGTGACTAATTTGGCGAATGGATCGGATTTTCCAGTGACAGTTTCCATAAACAAGGTAAGTAGATACTTTACTGGTTCGTTGAGCTGGAGCGTGGCTTACTTCCGGGTAGCTTGTGTCCGTTCACTTTCAAGTTTGTTTTCGGTCGAGTATCCTGTCACGATCAGAGGAAGGAGAGGGAGGCAGATGTAGTAAACAGTATATTTATTACTGTAACATCGTAAACATACGTAGTAGGTAAGGCAAAGGCAGTCTTTAGGAAAGGGGATCCAGACAGGCGAGTAAGATAGTCACTTCCCTGAATGGAGGCTGAAGACGAAGAGTAGATGCAGAGCTGATGCGGAGCAGTAGCAGAGCACAGGAGGGTATCAAGGAGAGGTTGCAGGAAGGCTTGGGTGATCGTGTCCATGTGTGATACTCGACGGTGTGTGCACGGATGAGGGGAGCTTATATGAGTGAGTCCAGAGTGGTAACAGGTGTTGATTAGAATTCAGGGGATTGTGCACGGCTGGAGGACGGTCTAGGTGAATTGGA
>CAIGQQ010006784.1:0-12079 GCA_903798035.1 Danio albolineatus
ATGGATGGATGAATGGATGGATGAATGGATGGATGGATGGATCTGTGGATGGATGGATGGATGGATGGATGGATGGATGGATGGATGGATGGATGGATGGATGGATGGATGGATGGATGGATGGATGGATGGATGGATGGATGGATGGATCTGTGGATGGATCTGTGGATGGATGGATCTGTGGATGGGACTAAGCCGAAGGAAAATTAATGAAGGAATGTATACAATAATGACGTAACTTCAACTTAATCAGATATAACAGCTGTTACATTATAGCATCAATGTCAAAAAAAACGCGATCAAGATGGAATAATACATTAATAATATAATGTATTAATTTTAACTGTCAATGTAAAGTTACGATATAATGTCACCCTCAAAACATTGTTACAAAATAATAGTAGTAAGTCATTTTAGCTTCCAATAAAAAAGGCAAAAAGGTAGCTATTACATCAAGGTTCAATATATTCTCCAAGATATTTGAAATTATATAATGTAAACAAGGCGGTTCATTCCGCTGTGGCGACCCTAGATTAATGAAGAGACTAAGCCAAAAAGAAAATGAATGAATGAATGAATGAATGAATGAATAATGTCAACAATGCTACAATATAGTGTAACCATCGAAATAATGCTACAATATTCAGTAATGATAAAAGTTCAACATCCGATATAAAGCAATACAAAACCATAACGTTATAATGTCAATGTCCGAAAAAAAAAATGATCAAAATGAATGAATTAATAATATATTATATACATTTTTAAAGCCGCGGTCACACTGCACTTTTCGCCCCATAGACTTCCATTAATACGCAGGAAACACAAGCTCGCTGCATTGTTAAGTTCAAGCTTGGTGAACTCTGACCTGCAAAATAGGTCATCAAAACATGAGCTTTCTTTAAAGAAATGTAAATTATGGACAAATCGCTCACTTTTTTTTAATATCTAATCATCTTGCTTAATCCCGCCCCTTTTTCACAGTGCCATATGACAGAATTTCACAAACTAGTGTGACAGCGGCATACAGTAAATCTGGACCTATGGTTGTTGATGAAAGAGCTGTAGACGTTTGACTGTACATGTCTGTACTTGAGGTCACAACACACACACAGAAACCAAGAGCCCATTGAAGCGTTCGTGCTAACAGACGTTCCACAACCATAACAAAACCGATTTAAGAGGGAAAGAAAGAGATGAAAAGAGAGAAACACTGAAAAGATACATCAAAGCCTCAGTGAACCGGCGGATTTCAGTGAAGAAATCATTCTGCTGTCACACCAAACAAACAGAACACACTTTCCATAGTGGAGAACAAAAGCAGAGGTTTAGTAGAATGTTACTGCTGCACTTTTCAAAGCAAACACTGACAAAGAGGCCGCATTTTGGCTAATATTAGTGCAAATTAAAGATGATGGCAGGCATGTAATGCTGTCTGGACTATTGTAAAGTATTTTTTACAGTTGAATTGAACAGTGAAATTACACTAACATTACTTTCCAGATTATATTGGGGACTGACACCTTTATATTATAGTATTTATTGTACACCTTACTAGTCCTCAGAGATTTTGCTCCATATTGACATGGAGCAATAGTTGCTGCAGATTTGTCGGCTGCACATCCATGATGTGAATCTCCCGTTCCACCACATCCCTAAGGTGCTCTATTGGATTGAGTTCTGGTGACTGTGGAGGCCATTTGAGTACAGTGAACTCATTGTCATGTTCAAGAAACCAGTCTGAGATGATTCCCGCTTTATGACATGGAGCGTTATCCTGCTGGAAATAGCCATCAGAAGATGGTGGTCATAAAGGGATGGACATGGTCAGCAGCAATACTCGGGTCAGCTGTGGCGTCGACATGATGCTCAATTGGTATTACAGGGAGGCGATACAGCATCTGGCCACGTGGTGCACCGACAATAATCTGCTCCTTAACACCACCAAGACCAAGGAGCTCATTGTGGACTTCAGGAAGGGACGAACAGGTTCACATGATCCCATTCAGACCAATGAGATGGCCGTTGAGTCTGTCTCATCCTTCAAATTCCTGGGGACCCACATCTCAAGGGACCTCTCCTGGACCACCAACACCTCCAGTCTGATCAAGAAGGCTCACCAGCGCCTATTTTATTTAAGGCAACTTAAGAAGAACCAGCTGTCATCAGCCGTCTTGGTGAACGTCTACCGCTGCACAATAGAGAGCATCCTGACCAACTGCATCACAGTCTGGTATGGAAGCTGCTCTGTTGCTGAGCGCAAGGCCATGCAGCGGGTGGTGAAAACTGCCCAACGCATCACAGGGACTTCACTTCCTGCTATAGAGGACATTCAGAAAAAACACTCTCTGCGCAGAGCACGCAGTATCCTCAAGGACCCCTCTCACCCTGCTCACAGACTGTTTTCTCTCCGCTTCAGGCTTCCTCGAACAAAAACCAGCAGACTGAGGAACAGCTTTTTCCCCCAGAGCTGTCTCCCTTTTGAACTCTGCCCCCCACTGACTCTTTTGACCCCCACATACACCCCCCACTCTCCTCATAACTTGTACTCCTCACAATCACTGCACTACTGAACATTTGCACATTTTAAAAATTGCACATATTCTTTGCACTGATTCACTAATTTGAACTGTACATACCAAGCGGCAACCTCCAGCTCTCCCTCGGGAAGCCAATACGGAAGTAACTGAAACTGCCATTCATCGAAAATTCCGCTAGTCCTGTCTCCATAATAGAGCAAATCTCTAATGAGCCCACTGGTGAAATGGCCGACTTTACAGCAGAATAAAGGTGTTTACAGCCTGGTACAAAGAACGATTTTGGTTCATATAGCTTATATTACCCTTCATGACAACTGTGAGGGGGTGAATTTTTTTGTAACTCATCCGTTTCCTTTATAATAAGCTAAATTAAGTTTGCATAATTAAGGGCGTGGCCACTTGAGTGACAGCTAGTCCCGCTGGTCGGCGTCACGTCACCTCAGCTGATTCCTTCTGATTTATCATATTTTTGTGTTGTTTTATGTGTCTTTACACAGTCAGTCGCCTTTTGGGATTATTTCCTGCAATTATCAGATAATATGGCATGCTGTGTGCACTTAATTGTGCTCACAAACCATTCACGTGGCCTCCATTTCCCAGCTGAGTGAAATTATACACTTAAATACCATCTCTATAAATGTATTTGCTTTATTTAGGATAATTTATGATTTATAATGTTCTTCAGAACTCTAATGCACTCCAGAATCTGACAGATTGATCAACTGTAGTCTATAAAATCGTCATCTGAAGCGTTGTCATACAGTGTTCTGCCTGGATTTCCTAAATAGCCCTGCATTTACTAACACAGACTATATCTGAAGTGTTTGGATGTAATCCGCACTTTCTTCCTGTTGAAAAACATCTTAAGAACGATGTTAAGTGGCTTGATGTATTACAGCAGTGTTTTCAACAGACTAAACACTTTATTGATATAGTGGACAACCAAGCACGTGTGTTCAGAACACAAACGAGTCGCAGGTAATGAAATATTATGTGTTTCTCCCATAAGAAAGCCCTTAGCTAAATACCAGCATGCATCCTGTAGCTCCGCCCACGCTCCGCCTCTTTGCCCTTGTTTGGTATGCCTCGGTTGGTGCGATGACGCGCGAATAAAATAGCAACGGTTGGCCACGCCTACTAGTAGCTTCTTTTGGTTTCATCAGAAACCTATGGATGACGTCACGGATACTACGTCCATATTTTTTACAGTCTATGGTACATACCCACTGTACATGTACATTTGTAATTGTTTATCTATTTGCACACTTATTATTAATATCAACCTGTACGTATAATCATTTATTGTAAATCTGGGCTAATAACTAAGGCAACCTGTATATAATGTTTATAGTACATCCATCTGTAAATATTACCATAGTTTCTCTAAAACTGCACTTTATAATTTATACCTGTATCTGCACTTGCTGCTATTGCACTTCTGGTTTGACCTAAACTGCATTTCGTTGCCTTGTACCCAGGGGCGCCGCTAGCAATTTTGGGCCCCATAAAAAAATATGAGGATGGGCCCCCTACTACCAAGCTAGCTATCCATAATCTTTGTCTGCAATGTAGTGATACTGACCTATGCATTTTATTATTGATTTTGTCCACTACTTATCAGTATTTAGTAAGAGAACGGCCATGACTGGAGCTAGCAGATGATTTATTGTTCAAATGTAAATGTAGTACAAAAAGAGGAACAGTGATCAAATATTCACTGAAAATTTTACATTTCTAAACACACAAAACACCAGTGTGTAACTATTTAAATAACTGTACTGCAACAGTGTCTCATACAATGTGCAATACACTTTGATTGAGGATTTTGGAAGCAAGAAGGCCAGGCGTTTGGCACTTGGAATTTAAGTTACTGTCAGGTTAATCAACAGACCGTTTCAAATGTATTTATGTTGTGTTTATTTGGTTTGCAGTGTGCTGGATTTTGCACTCTGTTAATAAAAATTTGTTTAATTATTATTATTATTTTTTTATTTGCCGGCAAGAAGGCCAGGGTTTTGCCATTTAAGTAATGGTCAGTTTAAACAAAAGAACATTTCTTATTTATGGGTCTCATTGTAGTATAATTTTGTCTTGCTGATTTAGTGTATAGTGTGTCATTTGGGATGCAGCTAATGATATAAATGACCAAAATACCAAATAATACCTGGCATGAGTGTAAACGCATTCACCATCAGGAGGCGCTATAATCATTCATAGGAGAATACTGCTCTCACAATCCAAAATAAAGAAAGTTATCCAACATGTGCGCCTGATAGCTCCGCCCCTTCTGTTACGTGCGCAAAGCTGCGGTCGTTGAGTGTGTGAAGTGTCCATCATTACACACTTCTGTTTACCGGCTGAATGAGTGCATCATCCGGGTAAATACAGTGCATTATTGTTAGCGTTTTCAGTGTGAGCGCACTACAAACACTATTTATACTAAACAAATGGCGTAGAATAGTGCACGAGTATGCAATTTGGGACACAGCTGATGTTAAACCCGAGGTCATCGCTGCTTTGACAGTTTACCTGACGATCGCACTCAACTCTCTTCCCGCTACTGACGGACTGAACCATACAGCGAAAGGAGGAGGGGTGCAATTTAACAGTGACAGTTGTGACAGACACGAGGGACAGATATAAGCCGTATTTTCATTTTTTATTTCTAATAAATGGTTTTACTTGTAATTTAGAGATACATTCATAATTTATATTACATTATAGTACTGTTATTAATTATAAAACAGATCTCTGTGGGCCCCTAGAGTGCATGGGCCCTTAGAATCGTCCTAACTTTCCCCCCCTTAGCTGCGCCCCTGCTTGTACCTGTACATGGGTAATGACAATAAAGTTAAATCTAATCCAATCTAATGGGCGATTATATAGGATGTTGACATTGTCATGAAAAGTTTCCTAACATCAATAATAGCATATATTTTCATCATTTCAATACTTATTTCCCCCGCTGTACCGACACGCCAATATAACAACCAAAACATTTCCAAGTTTCCATTATGACATTTTAAATTTCTGACTTTCGCATGATGTGCAATAATGAAATGACAAGCGAACAGAAGGAAAGAAAGACAGTGTGATGGTCATGTTTTCAGCGCATTGCATTGTGTATCTAACCAACCTTCTGTCTCGCTACAATCCAACCCACTCTTTAAGATCTCAAAACTCAGGGCTTCTGGTAGTACCCAGAACAGCAAAGTCAAGTAAAGGGGGTCGAGCCTTCTCATTTAACTCTGCTCCTAAACTCTGGAATAGCCTTCCTGATAATGTCCGAGGCTCAGACACACTCTCACAGTTCAAAACTAGATTAAAGACCTATCTCTTTAGTAAAGCACACACTCAGTACATCACTTAGCGGTATGATGCATGAATGTGCTCCACGCATCTTGTTTTTATACACTATAAACAGCAGCTACGCGAATTATTCTCTTTATTCTCTATCTCCACCTGGGGATACCCATCCCGAGGCCCCCAGAGACTATGCAGCGCCACGGATGCGATCCAGACCCATGACGAGACGATTCCAAGGTTCCATAATCCTGGACCAGGCCGTATCCTGAGCAGCTGCTTGGCGGAGTAGCAAGCAAGAGACGGATTCCTGTGACCCTCCAAGGACAGACGAGCCTCGAGTTCTCCAACCTCCGGCGCCTAGACTGCAGCTAGAGCTGCGCACCGATGGATTACTCTACAGTGTTTGGACTCTAAGTAGTGAATGTTAAATAACACTGAACTGAACTCAAACACTAATAACTGGACTGACATTTTCAATTTACTATAACCTTCTATGTGAAGCTGCTTTGACACAATCTACATTGTAAAAGCGCTACACAAATAAAGGTGAATTGAATTTGTCTTCAAAAAAAAAACCCAAGGCCATGTGATTCTCAGTAATAGCCATCACACGTCTCCTTCGCTTTCTTCCACCGCCTCTCTCTCTCTCTTCTTTACAGAATATATCAAAACACGCCGCATGTGTGAAAGCATTTGCGTCTGTAAACAGGTAAACATTTCCACTCGACTCATTTGCAGGAGCTTAGCGTGGTGAAAACAATTTGTGTCGTTTTTTTTGAGCAAGCCTCTTGCAAATGAAGCTTGAAATATTTTCTTAAAGTGGCGATATGTCTCATTCACACTTTGGTTTCAAATGCGCTAAGGAGGTGTTCTGTCAAGCGCTGGTCTCTCTCTCTCTCTCTCTTTTTCTTTCTGCTGAGAGCGATTTTCAGGAAAGCTTGACAAAAGTGTGCTCATTACTGCGCTGAAACTGCGAGCTGGAATCAAACTCAGGAAAACTACAGCGCCGTTTCTGTCCTGGACAGTGTTAAACAGTTCTTCCAGAACATGTGGCGGCAAGGTGTGTGTGTGATAAAGTCCAAACACACCTGCCCGCGTCCAGACGCCAGGGTGAACTCCGCACCTGTTACCAGGGAAACCGAGGGGTGGGAAACAGACAGGGGATTCCGTGAAATGTGGGGATGGAGACGAGTGAATGAAGGGGTGTGAGAAATTTGAAGCACACACACACACATCGAGACAATGACACACATTACACAGTGTAGGACAGATATGTAACACTATCCGTACTATAAAAAGAGCACTGACGAAAGATGCTGCTGTTGAATTCTGGGATGGGGATTTGAATTTACTTAATTGGGTTAGGGTTAGGGCTTGGGTTGGGACACGTTGTGTTGGATAGTGCTATATAAATAAAAACTGACATTGACAATATAACATTATGTGTAGTTTAGTTTAGGGTTGCACAATATGTCATTTGAGCATCGATATTGAATGGGAATCAATGAGTGTGAGAAATTTAAAGTGTGCACACACACTCAAACATACAATAACATACGCTACACACTGTAGGACAGACATGTAGCACTATCCATAGTGTAAAAAGAGCACAAAATAATTTTACTAAAAGACACTGCTGTTAAATTCTGGGATGGAGATTTGAATTTACTCAATTGGGTTAGGGTTAGGGCTAGGGTTGGGACACATTGTGTTGAATAGTGCTATATAAATAAAACTGACATTGACAATATAACATTATGTTTAGTTTAGTGTTGCACAATATATCGTTTGAGCATCGATATCGCATGTGAATGAACAAGTGTGAGAAATTTGAATTGCACACACACACACACACACACACACACACACACACACACACACACACATACAATAACACACATTACACACTGTAGGACAGACGTGACACTATCTGTACTGTAAAAAGAGAACTAAAGAAAGACACTTGAATTCTGGGATGGGGATTTAAATATACTTAATTGGGTTAGGGTTAGGGCTTGGGTTGGGACACGTGTTGAATAGTGCAATATTAATAAAACTGGCATTGACAATATAACATTATGTTTAGTTTAGTTTAGTTTAGTTTAGTTTAGTTTAGTTTAGTTTAGTTTAGTTTAGTTTAGTTTAGGGTTGCACAATATATCATTTGAGCATCAATATTGCATGGGAATGAATGAGTGTGTGGAATTTAAAGTGTACGCACACACACACAAACACAATAACACACATCGCACACTGTAGGACAGACATGTAGCACTATGTGTACTATAAAAAGAGCACTGAAGAATTTTACTAAAAGATGCTGCTGTTGAATTCTCGGATGGGGATTTGAACTTACTCAATTGGGTTAGGGTTAGGGCTAGGGTGGGGACACGTTGTGTTAAATAGTGCTATATAAATAAAACTGACATTGACATTGACAGTACAACATTATGTTTAGTTTAGTTTAGGGTAGCACAATATATAATTTGAGCATTGATACTGCATGCGAATGAACGGGTGTGAGAAATTTGAATGTGCACACACACACACACACACACACACACACACACACATGCAATAACACACATTACACACTGTAGGACAGACATAACACTATCTGTACTATGAAAAGAGCACTGACGAAAGATGCTGCTGTTGAATTCTGGGATCAGGATTTGAATTTACTTAATTGGGTTAGGGTTAGGGCTTGGGTTGGGACACATTGTGTTGAATAGTGCTATATACAGTAAATAAAACTGACAGTTTAGTTTAGTTTAGGGTTGCACAATATATCGTTTGAACATCGATATTGCATGTGAATGAATGGGGGTAAGAAATTTAAAGTGACGCGCACACACGCACACACAATAGCACACATCGCACACTGTAGGACAGACATGTAACACTTTGTGTACTATAAAAAGAGCACTGAAGAATTTTACTAAAAGATGCTGCTGTTGAATTCTAGGATGGGGATTTGAATTTACTTAATTGGGTTAGGGTTAGGGCTTGGGTTGGGACACGTTGTGTTGAATAGTGCTATATGAATAAAACTGACATTGACAATATAACATTATGTTTAGTTTAGAGTTGCACAATATATCGTTTGAGCATCGATATCGCATGTGAATGAACTGGTGTGAGAAATGGGTGGGGACACGAGCTATATAAATAAAATTGACATTGACAATATAACATTATGTTTAGTTTAGTGTTGCACAATATATCGTTTGAGCATTGATATCGCAAGTGGATGAAATTTGAATTGCACACACACACACACCCACACTCACACACACACACACAATAACACACATTACGCACTGTAGAACAGAAGTAACACTATCTGTACTATAAAAAGAGCACTAAAGAAAGACACTTGAATTCTGGGATGGGGATTTAAATATACTTAATTGGGTTAGGGTTAGGGTTAGGGTTGGGACAGGTTGTGTTTAATCTTGCTATATAGATAAAATTGACATAATATTGACAATGCAAAATTATGCACAATATATTTTTGAGCATCGATATTGCATGTGAATGAACTGGTGTGAGAAATTTGAGATGCGCACACACGCGCACACACACACACACACACACACACAATAAAACACATTACACACAGTAGGACAGACATGTAACACTATCCGTACTATAAAAAGCGCACTGAAGAATTTTACTAAAAGACGTTGCTGTTAAATTCTGGGATGAGGGCTTAAATGTACTTAATTGGGTTTAGGTTAGGGTTCGGGTTGGGTCAGGTTGTGTTTAATATTACTGCTATAAATAAAATTGATATTGATGATACAAAATAATGTTTAGTTTGGTGTTGCACAATATATTGTTTGAGCATCGATATCACATGTGAACGAATGGGTGTATACACACACACACACACACACACATTACACACTGTAGGGCAGACATGTAACATTGTGTATACTATAAAAATAGCACTAAATTTTACTAAAAGGCGCACCTGTTGATTTCTGGGATGGGATTTGAATTTACTTAATTGGGTTAGGGTTAGGGCTAGGGTTGGGACAGGTTGTATTGAATAGTGCTGTATAAACAAACTTGACATTGACAATAAAAATACAAAACTATGTTTAGTTTGATGTTGTACAATATATCATTTGAGCATTGAAATTGTATGTAAATGAACAAGTGTGAGAAATTTGAAGTGCGCGCACACTCACACACACACACAACAGGACAGACATGTAGCACTTTCTGTCCCATAAAAAGAGCATTGAAGAATTTTACTATAAGACATTGTTGTTGAATTCTGGGATGGGGGCTTAAATGTACTTAATTGGGTTAAGGTTAGGGTTCGGGCTGGGTCAGGTTATGTAATAGTTCTGCAATAAATAAAATTGACATTGATTATACAAAATAATGTTTAGTTTAGTGTTGCACAACGCATTGTTTGAGCATCGATATCACATGTGAATGAATGGGTGTATACACACACACACACACACACATTACACACTGTAGGGCAGAGATGTAACATTATGTATACTATAAAAATAGCACTAAATAATTTTACTAAAAGGTGCTCCTGTTGATTTCTGGGATGGGGATTTAAATTTACTTAATTGGGTTAGGGTTAGGGCTAGGGTTGGGACAGGTTGTGTTTAATATTACTGCTATAAATTACACACTGTAGGGCAGACATGTAACATTGTGTATACTACTAGGGTTAGGGCTAGGGTTGGGACAGGTTGTGCTGAATACTGCTATATAAATAAAACTGACATTGGCAATACAACATTACGTTTAGTTTAGTGTTGCACAATATATTGTTTGAGCATTGAAATCACATGTGAATGAACAAGTGAAGTGCACACACACATGCATAGTGTACAATAACACACATTACACACTGTAGGACAAACATGTAACACTATCCGTACTATAAAAAGAGCACTGAAGAATTGTACTACCAGACGCTGCTGTTGAATTCTTGAATGGGAGCTTAAATGTACTTAATTGGGTTAGGGTTAGGTTATGTTATGTTTAATAGTGCTATATAAAATTTAAACTAAATTGACATTGACAATACAACATTAAACTGTAACACTTACGATAGTGTGATAATATTAACAACAATGTCAAAAAGTTGTGATATGTTTTTAATGTAACATCAAGTATCAAGAAAATGCTTCACCCCTTCATTCATGTGCATGTGTGTGTGTGTGTGTGTGTGTATGTGTGTGTGTGTGTGTCAGTGTCTATAACAGAACGCTCTGTGTTTACACGGAGCAGACCTCTGTCTTTCTGCTTTTCACGTCAGCCCCTCCCACCTGTTCCTCCTCAGCAAATGACCTTGCTGGAGGAGAAAGAGGCCACTAGGCTCCGCCCACTACCCCGCCCCCTCTGACTGCACAAACTAAATAACAGAGGCGGTTTCAGAGCTGCGCCCCGAACACCTGCAAAACTTCCAGAGTTTGAAGACAGAGGCCAGACAAAAGGCTTTCATGAGAGGGCATTTCTGTGGGAAAAAGCACTGCCAGTGTCCGGTTACATTCCTGTCGCTCCTGCGCTGCTGCTCTAAACAAGAACGGACCAGTCAAGTTCACAAAATCCGTCACGAGGAGCTCATGTTACACTGCAAAAATCTGCAAGATGGAATTCTGTGCTCGGAGTAAATGAAGATAATGTTTAAATGCACGCTAGCACTTTTAATGCAGCTCATGCTTATAATGAATTACAACAAGGGCCAGACAGAATCTGCAGACATTTGCAGAGAAACTTTAGTAGATTTTTGAGGTATGATTCTGGGAGTATCATAACTAGGGCTGAACAATATATTACTATATTGAACAGCAGCTACGCTAATTATTCTCTTTTTCCAACTGGGGATACTCATCCCGAGGCCCCCAGAGACTATGCAGCGCCACGGATGCGATCCAAGACTCGCGACGAGACGATTCCAAGGCTCCATAATCCTGGACCTCGCTGTATCCTGAGCAGCTGCTTGGCGGTGTAGCAAGCAAGAGACGGATTCCTGTGACCCTCCAAGGACAGACGAGCCTCGAGTTCTCCAGCCTCCGGCGCCTAGACTGCAGCTAGAGCTGCGCATCGATGGATTACTCTTCTGTGTTTGGACTCTAAGTAGTGAATGTTAAACAACACTGAACTGAACTCAAACATTAATAACTAAACTGACATATTCGATTTACTATAACCTTCTATGTGAAGCTGCTTTGACACAATCTACATTGTAA
>CAIGQQ010006787.1:0-12010 GCA_903798035.1 Danio albolineatus
AACAACAAAAGAGTAAGAAGTGAAGATGGAGAAGAGTCTGAAATAGATTTAATAAATCTTTGATTTAAATATAATTTCTTCTTTCAGAGCGTTTGCTGGTGTCAGGCTCAGGTGAGTCCATCTCTGCATATGTTGGTGAGGACGTGACTCTGAACTGCTCTGTAGACTCTCACATCACAACAGAACATGTTGAAGTTTCATGGATAAGAACTGATGGAGATATTCTGGTTCT
The DNA here is from genome assembly GCA_903798035.1 of Danio albolineatus. Lineage (NCBI taxonomy): Eukaryota > Metazoa > Chordata > Actinopteri > Cypriniformes > Danionidae > Danio > Danio albolineatus. Next base: position 233 of record CAIGQQ010006787.1, read on the forward strand.
GCTGTATCAAAAAAACGAGACTATATTAGAGGCGGCACATGAACAGTTTAGAGGCAGGGTTGAGTTCTTCACTGCTGAAATCCCCAAAGGAAACTTCTCTCTCAGACTGAAGAGTGTCAGAACTGAGGATAAAGGAGTTTACATGTGTCAAGTGTTTGCTGGAGATTTATCAGCCAATGCAACTGTAGAGCTGGAGAGACTGGGTAAGTTAAATAATAAATAATAATAATTTGGATACTTTTAATTTTTGTAGTGGTTTTCTATTCTACTTTATTTGTAAATTAAACATTTTCAGTATAATTATGAAGGATCTAAAAGTACAAAAATGATACAAAAGCTGTTACGAAGTACCAAACTGTACAATTTGATGTCTGTGTTTATCAGGTTTCTCTGCTGTACACATAATGATGATGATTCTCTGTATTTGTGCATCTGGATCTGCTCTTCTGCCCTGCTTCATTATCTACTGCAGGTCACCTACTAAAGGTATAACACGAAAATATTCTCATCAGCTATATGATGCTTTTTCAACCCAAAGATATGTCTTTTGAAGTACTTGAATGGAAATCTATGGAAGTTGTTGCCAGGGAACTCAAAATATGTTTCTAGGGTGTGGTTACAGAGTGCTCAAAAAGATACTTAAAGGGGTGGTCCGCTACGATATCATATTTGAAACTGTAATGTAATGGATGTGTAATGTAGCTGTGTGAACATAAACAACATCTCTGAATGTAAGATGCTCAAAATTCAGTGCAGAAGAAGACATTGGCTTTTAAAGAGTTAGCTTAGCAAAGCCTGCAGCGAACAAAGTTTGGGGTCTACAAAAACATACATCTGGGTTAATGATGTCATAAACCCTTTAGCTTATGTGCATACACCCTGCGTATCGAAGGGGCGTGGCCAGAGGCGCTGTGATGTTATAGCAGAGAAGGCTAAAATGCTGTCTAAATGCTGCTATTTCCAGAGCTTCTTCTGTTTCTGTATGTGCACTTTCAAAGGACACAACAGAGAAAGAAGTGCTCATAGTTTAATTTATTAGTGTTCCAGAAAGTTATAAAAAAGATATAGCTAGTATTTGACAGTTTATTTAAAGTTACACTGACTGACAGTATTTACACAGCAGAAGCAAATCATGTGCTAGTAGAGGTGTGACGCTGCCATTATGTTAGCTGACCAATAAGAGCCTCTTGAGGGTGGGCTTTCTGAGGAACTAGGAAATATGACAGTTATTTTCATGTTAGCTGAGTAGCTGTAAATAATCAGTGTAAGATATATGAAAAAATAACCAGATTTTTTTTTTTTTTTTTTACAAATGAAGCATGAGCACACATTGCTTTGTACCCCATAAACACAACCAAACCTTAAAAATACACTCTGGATCACCCCTTTAAGACCGATGTGCTTTCTGAGTCAAACCAGCTCACCCTTATGACTCTGTGACATCACAATGTTAGCATAAGGATCAGTCACATTTAAAATGGCAGTATATGGGATTTTAGGCAGCTCTTGCACCACAGGAGCAGAGTTTACAAAAGTACACACATCCTTTATTTAAGCTGAAGTACAGATACTCATGTTTAAAATGACTCCTGTAAAAATGTGTAGTCTATTTTTACTTAAGTAAAAGTGTGGCCTCAAACATGTAAGTAATCATTATATAACATTAAGTAAAAAGTATCCTTTACTATCTGCTTAAGTTTTACGGTGATCACTAGACCTCACATCATATTGATGCATTTATACAAAATAACTCACAATTTTGATGTAAAAAAAATTGTTGCTAATTTTAAGCTGGAAAAAAAGTCGAGCTGCAACATTGCCAACAGCTGCCATTCATGTTCATGCACTCTAAATATATTCTGTTTGCCTATATTTTTACAAATAACAACGTCTCCAATTTAATGCTTAATTTTGTCCAAAACACATTTACATTTATTTATTTTTTTACTATGATAAGTACTTGACATTTTATATTTGTTGTCGGGCATTAGGCTAAACCTGCTTCATTATCTGCATTATCACTATCTTTAATATAGTGTTTTTTTGTGTTTATCATGATTCAGGGGTACACCTCTTACCCCATTGTGGGGTATGGTCTATGCAATCGTGGTGTTAACTCAGAATAGCAGTGCAAAATGTTTGTTTCAGAGTATTGTGGATATTTTATTTCATGTGTATAGTCAGTAATGCTGTTAATACATTTATTCTACAAAAGACTTTAAATTTGAACAAGAATTTGCCTCGTTTACTGTGATCTGTTCTGACTAAAATGCATCTCTTTACCTCGTGTAAACAGGACAGCATCAGTCATGTTTACAACACTGAATCCTGCATACAGTGCGTGATCAACATGGGGTGAAAAAGCCAGACATTTGATTGAAAATAGATCGACTGAATCAAAATGATCAAAATTCAAATTGCGCAATGACATGAAATATTGACCACACATTAAAATGAAATTAATCCACCTGGTTTAGATTTTTGTAAAATTCAAAAGTTAGATGCTTGGCAACAGACAGCCAATCAAAAACTGAGCAGTGAGGCTCATGTCATGTCAGTAACAGTAAGAGTTGTGATTGAAATGTTGCAGGTTTGAGTCCCTGCACCGGTAGGGATATCAACAAAAATGTCTTAATAAGAGGTGTGACCAGGCCTGAGTCACAGTTCTGAAGTTCAAGTATAAACTAAATGTTTAAAAGTTTATTTATTTACAAAAACTGAGGTCAAATTTGCTGGCACTTTCAGTATGGCTGTAAACACTGGTAACATTGAACACGAAGCAAATATCAGCATCTGATAGCAGTCTATTCTGTTGTTCCAGCATCACAGAATTAGAAACAGCTTTTATGCTGCTATGTTGCAAACTGGTATTTTGTAATTATATTATTTTTATTTTTATGTGTAGTCATAAGCATACTTGTTGTAGAGCAAGTAGTTAGGCCGTTTTTGCCTTTTGTTATTCTTAGTAATTTCTCCCATAAGCAACTGAATGGAAAGTTCTAAAACAATTGCAGAAATGAGCTTATGTCTGCATTGCAGAATGAGGTCAACAGTCAAAGAATTATAAATTATGAAGCCTTTGTTATTTTTCTCACTAAAACAGCAACAATGTAGATATTTTGCACCTTTAGAAATGCAATGTCTCCTCTCTTCTTTTTTTTTTTTTTTTTTTTTAGGTTTCTTTATCCAACAACCTTATAGTCGCTTGTTTTATGTGGGATCTTCAGTGGTTTTGCCCTGCCATGTTGACAAACATATATTTAAAAAGATACAGAAGGTGGAATGGAGAAGAAAAAACACCAAGACTCTGGTTCATCTGTATCAAGATGGTGAAAGTCAAGCAAAGAAACATAATGAAGATTATCATGATAGAGCTCATTTCTTTACTGAGGAGATTCAACATGGAAACTTCTCCCTCCGTCTGGACAATCTGACAGCTCAAGATGCTGGAGAATACACATGTACAGTTTACAGTAACTGGTATACAGTGACCAGGACAGCAGAGATAAAATTGGCACCAAGTAAGTAAAGCATGATTGCATTGAAAGCTGGTGTTTAAAAAAGTGAGAAAGCCCAGATCTCACTTATCCTTTATTGCAAAGTCTTTGTAAATGCATATTGTCTTTTTTATGTCTCCTTGGCCCTCCTTCCAAATGCAGTATATTTAAAGGACAAATGTTGTCAAGTCAAATGTAATTATTTGCTTTTTGCAATAGAAATCATCTCATAAGACATGCATACTAACTGGCTCACTCTAGGCTATATAATTATTTTAGGGTTAAAGCTGTAAACAATGGTTACTGTGCAATATTTGACTGGAATGGCAGAACTGAAAGATGTCCTTTGACATTTTAAAAAGATATATTGTCAGTGTTAATGACCTAGTGGGCATTGTGCTGACATGTAGCGCCATTGCTTTTCTGGTGTTTCGAGTGTTCCTGATCTCGTCCCCCCTCACTCCAACTTCAATTTCTGTACAGCTTACTATCCTAACCTATCATAATAAAGGCACAAATACCTAAAATAATTTTAAAAAGGAGAAATTTTGCAGGAAGCTGCACTACATGTGTTGCAGGCCTAATGGACTAACAAATCACAGATTAATGAATCAGTTATCTCAATCAAAAATATCCAGGCAGTGATTGTGTGTACAAGAAGTCCAAACAAAGGACAGAGAAATTGACAATAAAGGGAGGCAGAGAAGAGAAATTTGTTGTGTCATTATTAATTATTTACAGACTATACTGTGTCAAAGGCTGCCAGATTGCTGTATTGTAGTATTGTAACTTCATCTGACAGTTTGTTTACTGTAAGAACTTTTGGTCAGAAAGAAACAAACTGTGCAGAGTATGCAATAATCTATATACATAACATTACCATGTACAGTAATAAAAATAATCAGCAATTTGTACAGTATTGACAGTATATAGTAAAGTCATGTTTGACAACAACCTCATGTCTGGATCATATTTTCATTAAAATGGGATATTACAAGCAGTATATGTCAATTTCATTTGGGAGTTTGGTACTGTCTGTCAGAGCGTGAGACAGGTAACGTGTGGCGAGGTGCGTCCATGCTGATCAATAATAGTGATCAGCTTTGTGAAGCCCGCAAGAATGGAAAGGATGAGGGAGGGGTGACAGGAGAAAGAGAAATATCAAACCAGTATCCTTACACTGTCAGGGTTGTGGTTAGGAAGGAGATGAGGACTAACATGCAGGATCAAAATGGGTCTTTATTAAATAAAATAAAAATAAAAGACAAGACAACAACATTACCCAGAGGGGGAAACATTAGCAACCAAAACTTGACTGTGGTGAAAGGGAAAGAGTCCAGACTGGAAAAAACATCCATGAAAATGATGACACAGGACAGCAAACATGAGGATGATCTAAGGGAGCAAAATGAAGAAACAAACAGGTGAACAGGATAAACTATTAAAAGGATAACAGATGGGAGTGACTAGACAATAGACAGGAGAGCACATGACACAAAAAGACAAAAACAAAAGACCTGTACTCACATAAAACAAGATGGGAACATGTTGAGTGTTCATGTGAACACTCATTAAGACGTGTTCAGATGAAACAAAACACAAAAGCATGTGTGCTACACCAAAACAAGACACAAGCACACAATAAGTGAAAATACCTTCTAGGAACTCACATATGTATGATGGATGCTTAGCTCCCAGTGCTAAATCAAAACCAACATGACCAATTCGCAGAGACTGAACAGCACACACGGTTAAACCACATAAACACAAGGACAAGAGAGCGCGAGTCTGTTGAAGGTTTGTACAAAGAGTTTTTAGCAAAGTAGTAAAAACTAGTAGTTTCAAACATTGAAAATGACTGACATCATCAGCACTGTGCTCTCATCTAAACACTACACTGGACAAAATATAATTTATTTGTTTATTTTTTAAATAGGTGAACAGTGTTTTTATTACAATAGAAACATTGTGTCTTTTGCTTTATAGATTTCATAGTGAAAGGTTCCTCTGATCTTAAGACATTTCCTCTGGGAGCTTCAGTGGTTTTGCCCTGTCGGTTTGACAAACACTTGTTGCAGAAAAGCCTGGAGGTGGAATGGAAAAGAGCAGACTCAGAGACTCTGGTTCATCTGTATCAAAATGGTGAGAGTCGACCAAAGAAACAGCACAGAGATTATCGTCACAGAGCTCATTTCATTGTGGAGGAGATTAAAGATGGAAACTTCTCCCTCCGTCTGGAAAAACTGAGAGCCGAAGATGAAGGACGATACACATGTAGAGCTTTTCTTCAGCAGGAGTGTGTGTATTCAGCAGAGACAGAATTGGTGATTCCACGTAAGTGAAAACGGACAGACCTGTTGTTTCAGATCTGGTCAATATATCATTATCTTCATTTAGTTGATTAGTTGCAAGTAAGCAATACATTTCCAGATAGTAAAGTGTTATGAATAAAACGATAGTATGCACTACTAAACTACTTGAGGCCTTTAAAACTTTTCTGGATAGTCATCCATGGGTCTGTGGTGCTGTAAATGTGCATGTTGAAGTATTTGAGAGGTATTTCATTGGAAGCATTAAACAAGCAGAAATATTAAAATAACGCCATTAACAGAACTTACCTCAAAAAATGGCAACAGGCACACAGTAATTATGCTCATCCATTTTAACTGCCATTTTGTCAGACAATAACGTGTTTCTATTGCAAGAGAATAACATAAGAAGAAAACACAAAGAATAAGCTACAGCATCTTCTGTGGTCTTGATCAATGTATAAGAGCGTAGATATACCTACACTATAGGCTCATTGGAAAAATGTGTCTCAGGCTACATTTTTATGAAATCACAAATGTACTTTGACCTGACTGCAGTTTTTGCTGATATAAACACTAGGGCGCAGTATAATGCCAATAAGTTTTGTTCCTTTTCACACTAATGCTATTTACAGGGCGTACAGCTATATGGGTAATGTCACGATCACCAGCGATCTCTCCTCTATCAGAGATCGCTGGTTCACACTTACTTCTGTGAACTACAAATCAGCCATGTTAAGGACTACATCTCCACTCATGCAACACACACACTCACCTGCTCCAAGTCACCACTGATTAGAGACTCCCAGCTGAAGCCACTCACCACTCAGTACACTCTCTATTTAGCTACTCAGTAACACTCACTGTTGCTGAGTATTGTTATCTGTTTTTTGTGACTTACAACGCATTTTCTTTGTTCCTGTTTATCTGTTTTTGACCTTGCCTTGCTATTTGTTGTCCATGCCTGCCGCCTGCCTATCGACCCTCCGCCTGTTTATAGACCACGATTTTTGATCATCTATATACACCTGTTTGCTCCTGATGACCTCCGCTATACTGACTTTTAATAAACTGCACTTGGATCCTTACACCGTTGTCTTCGTCACTACCTGCTGTAACAGAATACTCAGCCGCCAAGAGGAACCAGCAGAGTAGCAGTATGGCATTTTTTCAACGCCCAGCTCCCTCCCAGCACAAAGGACGCCAAGACCAACCCCTAGGCAGAGGACTGCCTAACCAGCAGAATCATCGCCCCTTCGGCGTTTTTGCCGAGGGTCTCCTTGTGGCAGTGCGGGGGCTTGGCTTTAGTGAGAGCAACCTCATCCACATCTTTGTGGCTGGATTGGATGAGCCTTTTGATTGGGAGGAGCTGGGCGAGATTGGTAAATGGACTTATTGGGAGGTGGTGGAATATGTCTGTCTGAAGAAGGAGAGGGAGTACCTGCAGGGGGAATGGACCCCTCTCACCACCACCACCTCCCAGTTCATGCCCACTCCCAAGGGTTAACCTGCACCCAAAAGCGGAGGCGGAAGAGAAAAACCCCTTCACCAGTGTCGGCTCCAGCCCCAGAGTGCCCGCCAGTGTCTGCTCCAGCCCCAGTGCGCCCGCCAGTGTCGGCTCCAGCCCCAGTGCGCCCACCAGTGTCGGCTCCAGCCCCAGTGCGCCCGCCAATGTCGGCTCCAGCCCCAGTTCGCCCGCCAGTGTCGGTTCCAACCCGGCTTCTAGCCCTACTGACCCCAGCCAGGCTCCTTGCCCTGCCGGCTCCAGCCCAGCCCCTTGCAAAGCCGACCCCAGTCAAGCTCTTGGCCCTGCCAACACCACCCAGATGTCTTGCCCTGCCGGCTCCAGTCAGGCTCCTTGCACTTCCAGCCCCAGTCAAGCTCTTGGCCCTGCCAACACCACTCAGACGTTTTGCCCTGACGGCCCCAGCCAAGCTCTTTGCCCTGCCGGCACCACTTAGACGTCTCACACTGCCGGCCCCAGACAGGTCTCCAGCCCTGCCAGCTTCCCACAGTTCTTCAGCTAACACAAGGGTAAGCGTCAATCTGACTATAGCTCACAAGATGGTTTCATGTTCCTGTCATTGTTCCTGTTCTTGAAATGCCATCACCTGAGCTGCCAGAGTCGACGCCGCTGCCAGAGTCGACGCCGCCGCCAGAGCTGCCAAAGTCGACGCCGCTGCCAGAGTCGACACCGCCGCCAGAGCCATGTGAATCCTTTGTTCCTCCTGAGTCCAGGCCTCCTGATCTACTGGGTTTGTATGAACTGCAAGTATTCCCTGAACTCAGGCCTCCTGATCCACTGGGGTTGAATAAACTGCCAGTATTCCCTGAACCCAGGCCTCCTGACTCACTGGGGTTGAATGAACTGCCAGTGTATCCTGAACCGAAGCCTCCTGACCCACTGGGGTTGAACGGACCGCCAGTGCTCCCTGAGCCGAAGCCTCCTGACCCACTGGGGTTGAACGGACCACCAGTGCTCCCTGAACCGAAGCCTTCTGACCCACTGGGGTCGAACGTACTGCCAGTGCATCCTGAGCCAAAGCCCCCTGACCCACTGGGGTCGAACGAACTGCCAGTGCCTTCTGAACCTAAGCCTCCTGACCCCGTAGGGTCGAACGAACTGCCAGTGCCTTCTGAACCTAAGCCTCCTGACCCACTGGTGTCGAACAAACTGCCAGTACCTCCTGTACCTAAGCCTCCTGACCCACTGGGCTTTAACGAACTGTCAATGCATCCTGAGCCGAAGCCCCCTGACTCATTGGGGTCATACGAACTGCCAGTGCCTCCTGAACCGAAGCCTTCTGACCCACTGGGGTTATATGAACTGCCAATGCTTTCTGAACCAAAGCTCCAGGTCCTCCGCAGCTACATGTTCTTGTCCCTACATCCCCCCCCCTGTTCCGCCTCCACTCCACCTCCTGCCTGAACTGTTTGGAGCGTCTGGAATCCACTCCTTAGAGGGGGAGGTAATGTCACGATCACCAGCGATCTCTCCTCTATCAGAGATCACTTACTTCTGTGAACTACAAATCAGCCATGTTAAGGACTACATCTCCACTCATGCAACACACACACTCACCTGCTCCAAGTCACCACTGATTAGAGACTGCCAGCTGAAGCCACTCACCACTCAGTACACTCTCTATTTAAGCCACTCAGTAACACTCACTGTTGCTGAGTATTGTTATCTGTTTTTTGTGACTTACAACGCATTTTCTTTGTTCCTGTTTATCTGTTTTTGACCTTGCCTTGCTATTTGTTGTCTATGCCTGCCGCCTGCCGCCTGCCTATCGACCCTCCGCCTGTTTATAGACCATGATTTTTAATCATCTATATACACCTGTTTGCTCCTGATGACCACCGCTATACTGACTTTTAATAAACTGCACTTGGATCCTCACACCGTTGTCCTCATCACTACCTGCCGTAACAGATAAAGGAGAATTTCTAAGTGAAAAATTATTTGTAATAAAAATGTTTGCCTTATCTGTTTATCTCCATATGGACAACTTCTCTGGCGTGGTCAGTTTGATGTACTCGTGATGCAGAGCACTATGCAGTTCGAATCCAATGAAGCATGCTTCACAGGGTTTATGTCAGTCACTCGCAGGGCATTATGAACAACAAACACCACCTTCTTGTGGTCATGTACTAGATGGATGTGTAAATGACACATATAACAAAACAGCCTAGTAACATATTATAAATTTGCAAAAATGTAGCCAGCACTCTATAGTGGATTTATTATCTAAAGCTGCTATGAAATGTAACCAGTGCAACTTATTTTACATTTTGCAAAAGTGTAGCCTGAGGCGAGTATTTCCAAAGAGCCTGGGTTGCTAAATATAGTAATCACAATGTTTTTTTTTTTTTTTTTTTAAGAGTTTAATGTTGAGTGTTCTCGTCACACACTTGCTCCTCTGGGATCTTCAGTGGTTTTACCCTGTTATGTTGGTCGGCCTTTATCAATGGAGGGTTTAAAGGTGGAATGGAGAAGAGCAGACTCAGAGACTCTGGTTCATCTGTATCAAGATGGTGAGAGTCGACCAGAGGTCCAGCAGCAGGATTATCATGATAGAGCTCATTTCTTTACTGAGGAGATTCAACATGGAAACTTCTCCCTCCGTCTGGACAATCTGACAGCTCAAGATGAAGGAGAATACAGATGTACAGTTTACAGAAAACAGAGAAGAGTGTTTTCAGTCCAGAAAAAAACATTACTGAGACAACTAGGTAAGTCAACAAGATTGAAAGACTTACATTTGTGGCTTCAAATGGTGTGTGTGTGTTTGCAGTAAAATTAACAAAATGAGTTAGAATTTTTTAATGAGAAATAGCTAAGATGCGAGTGGGATTTTGCTATATACAAAATACACGTTGATACGTTTTGTCCACAAAATAAGAGTCACGATCACCAGCGATCTCTCCTCTATCAGAGATCGCTGGTTCACACTTACTTCCATGAACTACAAATCAGCCATGTTAAGGACTACATCTCCACCCATGCAGCACTCACACTCATCTGCTCCAAGTCACCACTGATTAGAGACTCCCAGCTGAAGCCACTCACCATTCAGTACACTCTCTGGCTGTTTCTCAATTCCAAGAACGCAGAGAACGGACTCGTGTTCTTGTGGAGAGCGGTCTTGCCAGGTCACATCGGGAGAACGAACTCGGGAGACCGCGAGAACAGAGAACGCGTCCTGTGAGAAATGAGATGCTGCGTTCTTCCTGATGGTCACATGATCCTCGCGCGTCTTTAACCGAAAATTATTTAAACATTACAGCATTTATACAGCGATTTATTGTTTTCCCCCGTTTCACAATATATATTCTGCATAAAGACTTCAGAAATATACGCTGCACATCACAAATAAAATATTTTAATACGAATTTCAACAAATAAACACCCTTATGTATGTATGCCTTTATTAAGATTTTTATGGTAATGTTTACTTTCACCGTCTCATTTAGGGAAACTCCTGAAGTAAATAAGTGATATCTCTGAACTTTAATAATAAATCTTTACAAAGCGCTGCGCTTCCCACCTCCAGTCGCAATGACTTCTGGGACTTCTAGAGCGAGTTCGGTGCTCAAGTCTGCATCGTTGTGTCCTCGATACCGAGAACACATCCGGGAGCTTTCATGCGTCCTCCGTACTTGCGGTCTTGAGTATTGGAACTGAACTTCGGCAGCTGATGATGACGTTACACGAGAACACGAGGACGCAAGACCGCTGAAGAACGCATATTGAGAAACAGCCTCTATTTAAGCCACTCAGTATCACTCACTGAGTATTGTTCCCTGTATTGTGACTCTACAACGCGTTTCCTTTGTCTAGTCTTTTGTGTTTGATCCCAGCCTTGCTTGCTTGTTTGTTTGTTTATCTGTGCCTGCTACCAGCCTTCTTGACCCTCTGCCTGTTGTGCGACTATGATTCTGAGTTTCCTATACTTCTGTTTGCCCCTGTTGACTGCTGCTATACTGACTTTACTCATTAAATCTGCAACTGGATCCTCGCCTCCGTTGTCATTGTCACACCCACCGTAACAATAAGAATCAGTAAGATCAATACACATGGTGAAATTGCACTTTTATGTGCTGTTTCTTTTGCTGCCACTTAAAGCCAAATGATTTTAAATGTTCTTCCTGCAATGTATGCTTTTTTGGTTTAGAAATAATATTAATTTAATTAAAGTTTTTATCTTGTAGATATATTTAAATTACTTGTTTGTAAAATGTGAATGTTGTTAAGGTTTTATAAAACCTCATGTAACAAACATGAGAATTAAAGTTCCTTATAAAGCTGGACTAATATTTGATTAAGACTAAATATCATTTAACTAAACTGAAGCTGGGCGCCACGGTGGCCGAGTGGTTAGCACGTTCGCTTCACAGCAAGAAGGTCGCTGGTTCGATCCCCGGCTGGGTCAGTTGGCATTTCTGTGTGGAGTTTGCATGTTCTCCCC
>CAIGQQ010006788.1:0-27656 GCA_903798035.1 Danio albolineatus
GATGCGGCCTGGTCAGCCATTCCCGGCGGTGACTGAGGAGGAATTTCGACGATTTATCCATCTTCTTTCCTTTCTCTGCTTTAGGCTTAGTCATTATGCTGATATTTACCCAACAAAAATATAAAATATTGGCAAAGAAACCCAGTAATCAAAATAATGACCGAATAATATCAAAAATAGAGAGGAGGACCACAGGAACACGACTACTCCATTCGGCACTCTCTAGCGCGTACATTTACACGTATTAGGTTTTCTTTTTGGATCTTTTTGGAGCATTCAACAAGAATTTGTCCAGATCTTATATTTGACTGTTCCTGCAATCGCAGAGATTAGAGAGTGGCATTTCAGATTCTAGAGATTCTATATAAATCTCAGCCAGTTTTCTCTTTTGGGGAGTAGACTGATGCCATTTCCAAAGTTACAATCCTGATCCGATAACAGTCCTGAACCGATAACTTTTTTTAAATAATTTTTTTAGACATTTAAACACAACGGCTTACAAATCTGGTCCATCCAGCATTCACACAACATTTGACAATAAAACAAGCATTATACAAACAAAACATATGGAAGTATAATGATAGTAGACTAATACAGTGGGGAAAAAAATATAACAAAAAATACAAGGAAACAGATTATTATTAAAAAAAAAGAAAGAAAAAAAAAAGGGAAAAAAAATGACAGACCTTTTATTTTGATCTAAATTAGTCCAGTCCTCTTTAATTTAACTATTGCTTGCTAAATTTATGTTTTTAAAATAATCCATGAAAGGTTGCCAGATTTTATAAAATTTGTCTTCTTTCTTTTTTTAGGGAGAATCTGATTTTCTCAAGTTCCAAATGTTTCATTACATCCCTCATTAGATGTCTATAGGAGCAGCTTTTTGTTTGCAGTTCAGTAATATTAACCTTTATGTTAGTAGACAGATAAATGGAACTATATTTTGTTCTGTTATCTCGAAATCAGTTATGCCTAGAACTGCAATACGGGGATCTGGATCTATTGGCTTTAGTCCTATTTTTGAGAATGTTCGAAAAATATTTTCCCAGTAAGAAGATTTTGGGCAGCTCCAGAACATAGCCAGTGAAGCCGGTGCTAGCCCACACCGATCACATGCACGGTCTACTTCTAGAAATATCTTGCTAAGTTTTTGTTTGGACCAATGTAAATGATGTATTACTTTAAGGCCATGTATTATAAAGTATTACTTTAAGGTATGAGGCCATGCCTTGCACATACCGATGACCTGTGGGTCTGTTCAAGGGCTTTTTCCCATTGCTCTTTGGTGATTTCAACACCTAAATCTTCCCTCCAAGAGTATTTTAGGTATTCTAAAGTTTCTGTGTTTGTTAACTGGAAGAGCATTCCATATATATGTGAAATACCTCCTTTTTAGGGTCACGCAAGATTATCAATTCCATTTATGATTGATTTGGGGAATTAGGGTACAGTGGTTTGTTTTGTTTAACAAAGTTTCACACCTGCAAGTATTTAAAAAAAATGGATCGAGGTAGATTGTGTTTGCTTTGTAGTTGCTCAAATGAAGGAAATATTTGATCAATAAATATGTCTATATAAATTCCTTTTTCTGTTCAGTCATCGAATAACATATTTTTAAACGAGGGAGCAAATGTATGATTTTTTTGTGATGGGACTTTGGAGGGAGCTAACTTGCCAGCCAAAAATTTCGGATCTGAGACCAAATCTTGAGAGTATGTGAAACTACTTGGTTGTTTAATAGAATCAGAATCAGTTTTATTGCCAAGTGTTCTTCACACACACAAGGAATTTGCTTTGGCTACAGAAGCTTCCAGTGTACATAAAGTGACAAGTGACAACACAGAATAAATATAAAAGAAGAAGATGATAGACATTAAACAAAGATGCAGTCAGTCCAACAAGATCTGGATGTTGAAATGTATGTACAGATTTGTTATAAATATACAGGTTTTAAGGTGCTGTGTACAAATGCGTAAGAAGTATTGCAATGTATATTGTTATAAGGTGCTGTGTACAAATGCATAAGGAGAAGTATTGCATTGTATATTGTTATAAGGTGCTGTGTACAAGTGCCTATGAGAAAGTATTGCACAATAGGAAAAATATTTAACTGTTCATGAGGTAGATGCCCTGAGGAAAGAAACTTTTCCTGTGTCTGGCTGTTTTTGTGCTCAGTGCTTGGCCAGACGGTAACAGTTCGAACAGGAAGTGTGCTGGGTGCGAGGCGTCCAGGGTGATTTTGCGAGCCCTTTTATTCACTCTGAAAGAGTACAGTTCTTGCAGTGTAGGAAGGGTAGTGCCAGTTATTTGTTCAGCAGTCCAGACTGTTCGCTGTAGTCTACGGAGGTCGGATTTGGCTGCTGAGCCGAACCAGACGGTGATTGAAGTGCAGAGGATAAATTGGATTACAGCTGAGTAGAACTGCACGAGCAGCTCCGGTGGCAGGTTGAACTTCCTCAGCAGATAAAGGAAGTACATCGGGCCGTATAGATCGGGCCGTATAGTAGGTAGAGGAGAAAATAGTAAAGCTGAAAGTGATGAAGGATAGCAGCATGTTTCTTCTGTTTACCCATATTTGGGATTGCTTTTGTATACCTATTCTAAGTATCATTCTGTTCCAAATAAACTCTGAAATTATTTAATCAAGCTTGAGAAAAAAAGCTATTTTTAATATATATTGGTATACACTGAAACCAAAAAGAAAATTTTGGGAGGATGGTCATTTTTATTGTTAATTCTTCCTGTTAAAGATATGATTATATGAGACCATCTCTGTAGATCCGGTAATATTTGATCAAGTAGCACCAGAAAATTCTCTTTATATAGGTCCAAATATGTTTTGGTGATTTTTATTTCTAAACATTTTAACTGAGTTTTAAATAGTAGGGTTTCAAAAGATTCTTTATCAGCTAAATCATTTATTGGAAATAGTATACTCTTCTCCATATTAAGTTTATATCCTGAAATATCCCCAAATTTCTTTAAAGCGGAAATGATTACAAGTAGAGATTCCAGTGGGTTGGTGATATATAAAAATAAATCATCTGCATATAATGATACTTTATGTTCCCTTCTACCTCAAATGATACCTCTATAATCAGTTAGAGTTCGTAGACGGATGGCCAGAGGTTCAACTACCAATGCAAAAAGTATTGGGGATAATGGGCAACCCTGTCTAGTAGAGCGAGTTAACCTAAAATAGTCAGATCTAAGCTTATTTGTTTGTACTAATGATACTGGGGATGCATAGAGGAGATTAATCCATGAGATAAATGTTGTACCAAAGCCAAACCTTGACAGGGTCAAAAAGAGATAATCCTATTCGACCCTGTCAAAGGCTTTTTTAGCATCTAGCGAAATGAGTGTTTCAGACTGAGAGTTTGAATGAGAGGAGTATATTATATCGAATAATCTGCGAATATTGTGAACCATTTGTCTATTTTTAATGAAGCCTGTCTGATCCTCATTAATTACTGTTGGAAGTACATTTTCTAACCTACTGGCCATTATTTTGGCTAATATTTTATTATCCACATTTAGCAAACTCACTGGCCTGTATGATGCTGGATCAAGGCTGTCTTTTTCTTTTTTATATATTAAAGAAATTAATGCTTGGTAAAATGTGTCTGGAAGAAGACCTTTCTCTAACGATTCATTAAAGATATTTAGGAGAAGAGGGAAAACCTCTGCAGAGAACATCTTATAAAATTTGGGTGTGTACCTATCTGGGCCAGGTGACTTTGAAGATTGTAGGCTCCGTATTGCAAAATTGACCTCTTCTAAAGTTATGGGTTCATCTAAAAGCTTCTTATCACTTTCTTTAATTGAAGGGATATCTAAATTATCAAAAAAAATCATTAAATATTTTATCTTCCTTTGTTGACTCACTTGTATATAATTTCATATAAAATTGTTTCAATTCTTTATTAATTTTGAGATCTTTTGTTATGCAACCTGTACTCGTACGAATTTCTGTTATTAGTCTCCGATACTCTGACTTGATGAGCTAGATATTTTCCTATTTTATCTCCAAACTCATAATATTTATGTCTAGAATAGTTTATTAATTTTACAGTCTTAGCTGATGAAAAAAATATTAAATTCCATCTGCAATGCTATCCATTTTGTTAGTAATTCTGTTGTAGGAGAGACTGTGTATTGACGATCTATTTCTGAAATTTGTTCTGTTAAATTTAGCCTTTCCTCTTTTTGAATTTTAGTGTGCATGAAGGAAAATAATTTGGCCACGTAGATAAGCTTTTAAGGCTTTCCATAGTATCCTTTTTGATACTTCAGGGGTTTTGTTAGTTTGCATATAAAAATGAATTTGGGTTCTCATAAACTCAACATGCTTTTCATTAGTTAATAAGCTACTATCCATTCGCCAGGTTCTAGAAGTATATCTATGTGGAAAGGCTAGTTTTAATTTTTGTGGGGCATGATCGGATAAAACAATTGTGTCATAGTCAATATCCTTTACTGCTGAAAATAATTTGAAATCCCAAAAAATAAAAAATCAATCCTAGAATAAAAGTTATGTGGTTGCGAAAATAAAGATTTTTTTTCTTAGTTGGGTTTAAATATCTCCAAATGTCTATAACGCTCTCAGATTTTAAAAAGTTCTGGATTAGTTTGGCTGATTTGGATATAGACTGTTGTTTGCTTGATGATCTGTCCAGTATCGTATCCATCACCAAGTTAAAATCTCCAACTAGGATAAGGTTGTGGCTGTGGAGCTTGGGTAGAATTGATAATATTGAGTTAATAAACTTCTCATTGTCAAAATTGGGAGCATAGATGTTTGCTAATGTTACCGGGGTGTTGTAAAGTTTTCCCATTATAATAATCTACCATTTGGGTCGGAAATGATGTCTGATGAAGTAAAAGGGATATTTTTATTAATAAGGATAGCCGTTCCTCGTGACTTGCAAATAAATTTAGAATGGAATACGTGGCCAATCCAACTTCTACAGTATATGTGCTTGGTTTTTAAGATGCGTCTCTTGCAGAAAGGCAACCTCTGCTCCCAGCTTCCTGAGATGAACTATTACCCCTTTTAAGGCAAGGCAAGGCAAGGCAAGGCAAGTTTATTTATATAGCACATTTCATACACAGTGGCAATTCAAAGTGCTTTACATAAACAGAAATAAAATTGTATAAGAAATATAGAAGTATAAGAAAATAAAAACAAATAATAAAAAACATAAAAACAGATTAAAATGAGTTAAAACAAGTTATCAAAGAATGAAAAAGAAAGACACAATAGTGCGATCTGTTGGACGTAGCACAGTGCTCATTCAGTAAGGCACAGCTTAACAGATGTGTTTTCAGTCTTGATTTGAATGTGCCTAATGTTGGAGCACATCTGATAATTTCTGGAAGCTGATTCCAGCAGCGGGGGGCGTAGTTGCTGAAGGCGGATTCACCCTGCTTTGACTGAACTCTTGGAATTTCTAGTTTGTATGATCCTAATGATCTGAGTGATCTATTAGGTTTGTATTCAGTGAGCATATCTGTAATGTATCAAATCAAATCACTTTTATTGTCACATCATCAGCAGCACGTGTGCTATGATGGGTGAAAAGCTTAGGTGCTGGCTCCAGACAGTGCAAAATACAACGACAGTGCAAATACAACGACAGTGCAAATACAGCAACAGTGCACAAATACAGACAGTGCAAAATACACACAGTGTAAAAATACAACATGCAACAAAATACTCCCAAAGGGAAACAATACAATGTACAATTGCAATGTTGACAGCAGTACGTATAAGACGATGAATATGTGAATAGGTAGTTGTAGGCAGTATTGTTTTAAGTATGGATTGATTAAAGTGCAGTGCATGCTACATGTTGATGGTGTGCAGTGAGTGGTATGAAAAGAGTTTGTGTGAGGTGTGTTAAGTGTTCATCAGCCTGATAGTCTGTGGGAAGAAGCTTTCCTTCAGTCGGCTGGTGCGTGACCGGATGCTGCGGAACCGTCTGCCTGAAGGTAGCAGAGAAAAAAGTCTATGGCTTGGGTGGCTGGAGTCACTGATGATTCTCTTGGCTTTCCTCACGCACCGCCTGGTGTAGATGTCCTGGAGGGAGGGAAGCTCACCTCCTACTACGCGGCCAGCAGTTCGCACAATCCTTTGTAGACCTTTGCGATTGCTGCTGGTGCTGTTTCCATACCAGGTGGTGATACAGCCAGTCAGGATGCTCTCCACAGTGCAGGTGTAGAACAACGGAGGATGTGGGGGCTCATTCCAAACCTCCTGAGACGCCTGAGGAGGAAGAGGCATTGTTGTGCCTTCCTCAGCACTGCATCTGTGTGAGCAGTCCATGTCAGATCCTCAGCGATGTGAACTCCGAGAAACTTGAAAGTGCTGACCCTCTCAACTGGTGTGCCGTTGATGGTGATGGGAGTGTGTTCTTTCTTCTCTCTCCTGAAATCCACCACCAGCTCCTTGGTTTTGCTGATGTTGAGTGAGAGGTGGTTTTCCTGACACCATAGCACCAGAGAGTTCACCTCTCTCTGTAGGCCGTCTCATCATTATCTGTGATTAGGCCCACCACCGTTGTGTCATCAGCAAATTTAACAATGACATTGGAGCTGTGTTTAGATGTACAGTCATGTGTGTACAGGGAGTACAGGAGTGGGCTGAGAACACAGCCCTGTGGAGCACCAGTGTTGAGGATCAGTGTGGATGAGGTAATGTTGTTCATTCTGACCACCTGGCAACTGCTTAACAGGAAGTCCAGTATCCAGTTGCACAGAGAGCTGTGCAGACCCAGAGCCTGCAGCTTCTCCACCAGCTTGGCAGGCACTATGGTGTTGAATGCTGAGCTGTAGTCCACAAACACCATTCTCACATATGTGTTTTTGTTTTCCAGGTGAGATACAGCAGTGAGTAGGGTGAAAGCAATTGCATCATCAGTAGAGCGGTTGTTTCTGTATGCAAATTGCAGAGGGTCAGTGTGAGCGGGCAGTACAGAGCAGATGTGTTTTTTAATTAGCTTCTCAAAGCACTTGCTGAAGATGGATGTCAGTGCAACCGCACACCAGTCATTCAAGCAGGTGGTTTTAGCTGATTTCGGTTTTGGCACAGTGTATTGAAGTCCTAGGCCATTTAGTGATTTGTAGACAAGTAGTAATACTTTAAAATCTATTCTGAAAGTAACTGGGAGCCAGTGTAGAGACCTGAGGACAGGTGTGATGTGCTCTAATTTCCTGGTTCTTGTCAGAATCCTGGCCGCAGCGTTCTGGATGAGCTGCAACTGTCTGACTGTCTTTTTCACAGTACCATTCAGGATTTTACAATTCCACGTGACAAACTGGACATCAATCTCTTCAAAAGTCTTTACAGATCCCATCATACTTTTGATAACAATCTATTTTGGTTGAGGATATAGTAAGCGTCCATCTATCCATCCATGTAACAGAGGAGAGGGAAAGGTAAGAAGAGGAAAAGGAAAGAAGAAGGAAAGGGGAAAAACACACACACACATAAGGCAAGGCAAGTTTATTTATATAGCACATTTCATACACAGTGGCAATTCAAAGTGATTTACATAAACAGAAATAAAATTGAAGTATAAGAAAATAAAAACAAATAATAAAAAACATAAAAAAGATTATAATGAGTTAAAACAAGTTATAAAAGTATGAAAAAGTAAAGAAAGACAGAATAGTGCAATCTGTCGGATGTAGCACAGTGCTCATTCAGTAAAGGCACAGCTAAACAGATGTGTTTTCAGTCTTGATTTGAATGTGCCTAATATTGGTGCACATCTGATCATTTCTGGAAGCTGATTCTAGCAGCGAGGGGCGTAATAGCTGAAAGCAGATTCACCCTGCTTTGACTGAACTCTTGGAATTTCTAGTTTATGTGATCCTAATGATCTGAGTGATCTGTTAGGTTTGTATTCAGTGAGAATATCTGTAATGTATTGAGGTCCTAGGCCATTTAGTGATTTATAGACAAGTTGTAATACTTTAAAATTGTGAAGATATGATCTTCACCGCTGGGAACGGCAGGACTGGTACACATACATATACACACACATGCGCATACACTTACCTCAACTATGATGCATTCTCCAAGCTACTTTGGCTAGCAGATTAGCGGTTGCACACGCCATCTCGCCAGCACACGGACATTTATACACTTTGCTCTTAATTCTGTCATTCCTCCCGGATTCATTACATATACAGATTACACGCACACACTTCGTGTTTTATGTCGTATTGTCTGGCGTATTTGTTGAATGAGTGGGCTGTAGTTGGATTCCCTGTCGCACCGGCAAAACAGAGCAACAATCGGCAGCCGCTTATGACGTCATTACCGCGCCGGCGCAGAACGGTGGAATCCGACGAAACCATTTGTTTTGTCCTGCAGGGGTGTTGAAAATCTTTGTCTGAAATGAAAAGTGGAAGTTATATATATTTATTTGGATGGTGGAAATGGAATGTTTTGTTTTGTTTTAAAAGCGGAACATTAATGAAAATATTACATTGAAGGGGGAAAAATGAAAAGCAAACTTGTTTTGTACATTGTGACTTACCTGTTAATGGTTGCTCCAAATAGGGGGCGGAGACTGGCCTATAAAAGAGGAGGCCAGACTCCAAACCAGTGCTTGTTTACCAAGTCGGCGAGCGTGTTACTGAGGTACCGTGAGCAAATTTCCAGCGATTGTGTTCTATGGATACATTTGTCTTTTGTTTATTTGATTTATTTTTCTTTGGATTTTTTTCATCATTCTTTTGGTACTTTGTATTATAATTTACTTTTTGTCACGTGTAAATATACTCTCACTCTGGACTATACGACACTGTAAATAAACATCACTTGCACTGACGTGCTTTCCTGGGTGCGCCATCATTTTTTGTTGTTGTAGACCAGGCCTTAACACGCCTCACAGTCGGTCTGACTGGACCCAGATGGGTTTGGGAGGACTGGCTGTACCACAAAAATCTATTCTGAAAGTAACTGGGAGCCAGTGTAAAGACCTAAGGACAGGTGTGATGTGCTCTGATTTCCTGGTTCTGGATAGAATCCTGGCCGCAGCATTCTGGATGAGCTGCAACTGTCTGACTGTCTTTTTGGGAAGGCCAGTGAGGAGCCCATTACAGTACTCCACCCTGCTGCTGAAAAAGCATGAACAAGTTTCTCTAAGTCTTCACTGGAAACAAAGCATCTAATTCTTGCAATGTTTTTGAGATGAGAGTATGCTGATTTAGTTGCTGCTTTGACATGACTGTTGAAACTGAGATCTGACTCCAGAGTCACACCAAGATTCTTGACCTTATTTTTTGTTGTATGACACTTAGAGCCAAGGTACGCATTCACCTTGAGAACCTCATCTCTGTTCCCAAATGCAATGACTTCAGTTTTCTCTTTGTTTAACTGAAGAAAGTTTTGGCACATCCAATTGTTAATTTCATCAATGCATTGGCAGAGGGTGCCAATAGGGCTGTAGTCATTAGGCAGTAAGGCTATGTAGATCTGAGTGTCATCAGCATAGCTGTGGTAGTTAATTTGGTTCTTTCTCATTATTTGGCTCAAAGGGAGCATATAATAGTTGAACAGGAGAGGTGCCAGAATTGAGCCTTGTGGGACTCCACAATAGAGCTTACATGCAAAACTCACAAACTTTCACACATAAACATTGTAAGATTTATGAAAATATGCCTCATTTAAGAGAGAGAGGCACGAGACTGAAAAGCACCACACCCAGCTGAGAAGGGACAATGGGACCTACGTTTCACCCAAATACTCACACCTTTCTCTTCCCTTCATTTACATGTGAAGCGTCTCACCCCCTCTTCTCTGAGCTCACACAAAATGGTTATCTCAAAGTATGAACTGTTCTATATCCATGCAAGTGACTATATCTATCATGTTTGATATCATTTGAAATGTCTCAGTGCGACTGGTACAATAATCTCATTCCCTCAGAAATAGCCATAACCAAATAATAATTATATGACTTCAGGTATCTTTTGCACCACTGCTAAGGGTGTGACCGGGGGGTTCAGGAACCCTCACTGAATGTAAATGCCCTATTGTTATTCAACACACACCCACACATATCTTGGTTTTGGACTACTTAAGTAACAGTTTTCCAGCTGGTCGGGGCGCTTCTGCATTCAGAGTAGATTTTGAGGTCAGGTATACATCTTTTTGATCTTGGATCTATCTTTGAGAATTTGATGTTTTGTATTGATCGTTTATGAATTGACCGAATGAATTGGTATAATACACATTTACCTGACTAATAAATTGTTATATTTGAACGTATTCTTGTTACTCTGAAATTATTTACTCAGATAAGTTAAGAATGTGTTAGACTTCATGATAGACTAAACATAACACATGTTAGATGAAGATCCTAGAAATTCTAACCTATTGTCTGACTTTAATTATGTTGTTCGTGCAATCACTATGGGGGATCGGGGTTATAATGCATTAGGACGAATGTGAAACCGAAAAGGTGGCGCAGTATGGTACCGGTGGTTAACCTCTGGTTAAATATTCCAATCATATTTAAGTTGTTACATGGTTATCTCTACCATGGGGGGCCAGAGCTATAGGCTACTGGTGGTTAACCTCTGAGTATTGTTTGAGATTTAACTAAGTTGTTACATAGATGATTGTAAGAAACAAATGAGATTACTATTTAAATAATGGCATTGTCTGTCTGTCTATTGAATAGTATTAATCATCAACCGCTAATCATTGATCAGACTAGTGAACTTATGATGCATTACAGCCGGCGTAAGGTGACATAGATTCACAATAAATTAGTAAATAAGAGTAAAAAAGTACTATGGGGCGCCAAGGTTATAATGCATTAGGATGTAGTAAGCCGACGGGCAACACATCTTATATGGTATTGGCGGATTAACCTCTGATTAAATATTTCAATCTTGATTAAGTTGTTACATGATTATGTAAATAATGGGGGGCTAGAGCGATAAGTTTCTGGTGGTTAACCTCTGATCATCGTTTGGAATCTAATTAAGTTGTTACATAGGAAAAATCGGTAGGAGTTCAAGATTATTCAAATATATACTAAAATGTCTCATAAACTACTAAATTAATAAAGTAATATTAAATTATAAAATGGAGTCAGATAAAACGAGAATAAACGTATTAACATTCTAAATCATCATATATCAAAATTGGAGTCAGATATGAGTAAACTTGAAGTAAATCAACATTGTGCCCTGGAAAGAAAGAACACGCAATTGAGCCTTCATCCAGCAGTAGACACCGCCGTTTGGACTGTCTGGCTGGACCTTACAACATTAACCACTCCCACCTCCCCGCCACTTCCCAAACAAGTAGAAGGGGAATAACAAATTTAACAAAAAAAAAAACATTTGCTGAGTTTCACAGCTTGAGGACAAAAAGCTGAACAAAGCTAAACAGAATTCTCTCTGCTCCCCTTTTAGGTTTTTGTGTATTTAAGACATCTGAACCTTGATTGTTAAATTTTAACATAGTGTAATAACCAGTGATAATAGCATTATTAGCAGGGTTTATCATACACCTACGAGTAAAACTCCTACTGCCAGAAATGAATTAATAAATAATAGCAATAAATGTATAATGTTTTACCACATCGTATAACCAAAACACAACCTGCTATTGAATCTGTTAAATCGCGTGTGCCGAGTGAAGACGCGCTAGCTCATCTGCTAGTTCTTCATCTATAGCACGAATATCGGTTTTCATTTCTTCATGCAGAGAGAAGATATTTGCATTGATGTCCTTAAATTAAGTCTTTATCTCAGCTTTTATGTGCCCCAGCACTGTTTCTCTAGATACCTGCAGTTCCTCTCTTAATGTCTGAAGCAATATTGGGCTCTCCCTTGTACAGACTGCGTAGCATTCTCTGCCATTTTTGGGCTGCCGACTGTGAACGAACTTAGTGTTTTTTGAACTTGGTTAGATTTACCTTTCTTCATTTTTGTATGATTTCTGATTCATCACTCTTACTCCTCACCCACCTCAGAGCCCAACAAGGGGATGCACAGAGCCGCGATCTCCACTGGGTATAAATTAAGGATATAAGAATGATATACTTAAGCAAGCATATTTAAAAATATGCATTACTCAATTGACCCTCAGCCAAAGCCTTTTAGAAAGTTTGGTAGATGTTCAAAACTGTTCAATAATCCAGGGCATTTCTTGACTAGCCGATTGACTGGACTGGGCCCTTCCAACTTACTGTCTAAGTGAAATAGGAGCCAAAGTACTGTGTTGGATTTGCAATAGTCGCAACAGATACATTCCTAGCAGGATCTCTTTTTCCACTGACATGGGTCACAACTCACGGCTGAAACAAGTTGCCCCATTTGTCGCCTGTTACGATCAGCAAGGGGGTGCTGGGGACCTATTCTAGTCCTATTCTGGACCTATTCCCCAGGTCCTCATGGGAGACAAACTTTTGTGCTAAACAAGTCATGTTATTGAGGCCTCACGGTGGCACAGTGGGTAGCACAATCGCCTCACAGCAAGAAGGTGGCTGGTTGGAGCCTCGGCTGGGTCAGTGCGCATTTCTGTGTGGAGTTTGCATGTTCTCCCCGTATTGCCGTGGGTTTCCTCCGGGTGCTCCGGTTTCACCCACAAGTCCAAAGAGACGCGCTATAGTTGAATTGGGTAAGCTAAATTGGCCCTAGTTTATGTGTGTGAATGAGTGTGTGTGGATGTTTCCCAGTGATGGGTTACAGCTGGAAGGGCATCTGCTGTGAAAAACACATGCTGGATAGGTTGGCGGTTCATTCCACTGTGACAATCCAAGATTAATAAAGAGATTAAGCCAACAGGAAAATTAATGAATGAAGTCACATTATTGATAATAATCCAGTCTCTTACTGCATTGACCATAAGACAAAGCAGCACCAACTCACATTAAATACTAGGCTTATGCTAATTTGGTTAAATAAAATAAGCAATGTAAATGAATATGCCAAGATGCTGCGGTGCCAAAAACTTGTATTACTGTCGGCTAAGTGAACGCGTCGTTCATAACAGAGATTCATTCACAAACTAATCGCTTCCTCCGCGAATGAGAAGTGAAAGCAGGAGAGGGTGTGTGTAAGGCCCAGCCAGATAGTCCTACGACGGTGTCTACTGCTGGATGAAGGTTCTCTGCCTGTTCTGTCTTTCCAGTGCACTATGTTGATTTACTTCAAATTTAACTCGGAGACTTCCGGGTTGGAGATCGACAAGATGGCAGCATAGAATCAGTGTTCCCGACGCAGATATAATTTAAACCCCCTAAAACCATAAAATTAACGATTTAAGTAACTGATACATTAAAATAAGAGGGGAGAGAGATGGAGACTAGGTGTAAAACGAAAAAGGGTACACAACCTACAGAAATACACGACGATGATTCGGCGCGCTCTCCTCACGACGTGCAAACAGGTGGCCATGAGGGAGATCCAGCGGACCACACTAGAGAAACGGTTGACTTAAGTCTCATTCTAAATGAGGTAAGAGCCTTTCGTCGTGACAACAAAACCCAGCTTGAAGAAATTAAAACGGAAATTCTGAACACCAACGCGAGACTTGAATAGGCAGAAGGCCGAATTGTGACAGCAGAAGAGAGAATTCAAAACGCTGAAGAGGTACTTACAGGCCTATTGAAACTACACACTAGAATGGAAGAGAAACTTATGGATGCAGAAGGCCGTTCCAGACGCAACAATGTCAGAATATATGGAGTACCCGAAGGGGCGGAAAAAGATTTCACGACGACGGCTGAATTTCTAGAACTTTTTCTGAGAGAAAATTTAAATCTACCGGACACCCCACTTCAAATTGAACGCGCTCACAGAGCGCTCGGGAAACAGCCACCGGCCGACGCACAACCACGGTCAATTGTGGTTAACTTTTTAAGTTTCACGACCTAAGAACGAATTCTTCAACAAGCGTGGCAAAAGAGAGGGTTTTCATGGCAAGGAAAACAGATCAGTTTTTGACAATGATTACGTTCCAGAAGTACTGCAGATGAGGAGGGAATACAGAGAAGTACATAAGGCTTTGAAGGACAAAGAAGTGAAATTTAAAACACTATATCCCGCCCGTCTGAAGGTGCTATATGAGGAAGGAGTGAAGATATACAATACGGTCGAGGAGGCAACACAGGACATGTCCAAAAGAGGATTCCCGGTACAGCCTATTAGCCAACCGAATACCCTCACGGAACAGATTCAACGCATGTCATGGCAGAGAAATACTCGGAGCGCAGGCAAATGCGACACTCAACAGAGGAGAGGACCAACATTCAAGGAAAAACTACAGCCTTTCCGAAGAAATGTGAACGCCCAGCCATCGTAATCCACGTTCAAACGTAACATTAACGCTGGACTGTAATCGTCAGGATGTAAATCCAACGCGGAGAGGATTCAAGCTTCACCAGACTGAGAGAACAGGAGGCGCAACGTCTACATCTCGTTTAAAAAACCTAGTCAAAACAAGAACCCAATTCTAAACTGTCGGGACATGTTCTATGGGTGGCTTGAATGTTTACTTGTTTTTCTGCCATCCACAAGGGCCCCTTCTGTAGACTTATAAAGGGGGGTTTTCCCTTAAAGCCTTCAAGTGAAAGCTCGAGCATAGTCATAGCAATGACTTCAGGTATGGAAGTACACTTATTGGAGTTCTTAAGGTTAACGTTGTCTGTTTTGTTTTGCTTTATTTTGTTCAAGGGGAAGCTATGTGTTAAGATACTTCTAATATTACTTTTCAAGTCTACTGTGAAATATGAAGATTGCTTCATTTAATGTTAACGGTGTACTCAGTCCAGTTAAAAGAGGGAAAATTTTGTCAAAACTTAAAAAGGCTAGAGCAGAAGTTGTGTCTCTACAGGAAACACACTTAAATGATTCAGAGCACTGTAAACTAAACAAAATGGGTTTTAAAGAGGTATACTTTGCATCTTACAAATCTGTACGTAAAAGAGGGGTAGCCATACTAATATCTAAAATGTTGAATTATGAACATATATCAGACATAAAAGATAAGGAAGGAAGATTTGTTTTGATAATAGGGAAAATTGAGGGACATTTGATAAGCTTTATGAATGTCTATGCCCCTCCTGGTTCTGAGTGGAATTTTTATCGGGAAGTATTCAACTTAATTGTTACTAAAGCCCAAGGAATTTTAATATGCGGAGGTGACTTTAACATACATTTAAATCCAAAGCTGGATTGCTCTAAAAACACTAAGGACTTAAAACCACTAACCAAAAAGGTTAATTGCCTGTTAAAAGAGATAGGTCTTATAGATGTATGGAGAGAATTAAATCCTAGGGTTCGTGATTATACACATTATTCTCATCCCCACACAACATACTCTAGAATAGATTACTTTTTTACTCTTAAAAAAGATCTGCATCTAATTGAAAAATGTGATTTGGGTACGATGGATATCTCAGATCATAGTCCTGTTTATTTGTCTGTGGGTTTGAGTAAGAAACAGAGGTCAACAATTTGGAGAATGAACACAGATATATTAAATAATTCACAAATTAGGCTAAATTTAGAAAACATGATTAAATCATACTTGGAAATGAATGATAATGAGGAGGTGACACCATCAATACTCTGGGATGCACTAAAGGTAGTAGTAAGAGGGGAAATTATAGCCATTACATCTAATTTGAAAAAACTGAAAAAGCAGAAATTACAAGACCTTGAAATTAAATTAAAAAAACTACAAAATGAACATAGAACTGCAATGAACCAGGAGGTGAAACAACATATTAAAAAAACAATTAAGGACATTGATGAAATTTATTCTAAAGAACAACAAAATAAACTTTTGTTCTTAAAACAGAGATATTATGAAGCAGGGGGGAAATCCTTAAAATTGCTAGCATACAGACTAAGAAAACAACAAGCTGATAGAGCCATCAATAAAATTAGAAATCCTCAAACAGGGGAGATATATTGTAAATTAGAGAAAATACAGCAGCATTTTGAAAATTTTTATAAAACTCTATATTCACAACCTAAAAATAATAATGATGTGCAGATAAATTCTTTTCTAGCCACATTAGACCTATCTACAGTGTCAGAGGAACAAAATAAGTCCTTATCAGCAGAAATTACCATGGAGGAGTTAAAAGCAGCTATAACAAGACTAAAGGCAGGTAAATCACCAGGAGCGGACGGTTATCCCGCAGAATGGTACAAATCCATGTTTGAGCACTTGGCTCCAACTTTATTAAAGGCTTTTAATTGGGTAATACAAAAAAAAGAAATCTTGCCCTCATGGAGAGAAGCTATTATATCAGTGATTCCGAAGGAGGGTAAAGATAGAATGGATTGTGGTAATTATCGGCCAATTAGTGTGCTAAATGTTGACTATAAACTTTTCACTTCTATTCTAGCACGAAGATTAGAAAAAATCCTTCCAGAAATTATTAATTTGGATCAGACAGGCTTTATTTGTCAAAGGCAAGCAGCGGATAACATCAGAAGAACTCTACACATTCTTAACTTCATTTCAAACCACAAAGTAGAAGCCGCCATGTTAAGTTTAGATGCTGAGAAAGCCTTTGATTCAGTAAGATGGAGTTTCCTATATAAAGTATTAGCAAAATTTGGATTTCATAGTAATTTTATTGAAATAATTAAAACACTATATGATAGGCCTCAGGCAAGGATCAAAATTAACGGGGACTTATCTGGTTCTCTTTATTTAGAACGGGGTACGAGACAG
Source organism: Danio albolineatus (assembly GCA_903798035.1). Taxonomy (NCBI): domain Eukaryota; kingdom Metazoa; phylum Chordata; class Actinopteri; order Cypriniformes; family Danionidae; genus Danio; species Danio albolineatus. Next base: position 16,727 of record CAIGQQ010006788.1, read on the forward strand.
GGGTGCCCCATTTCACCCCTTCTCTTTGCCTTATTTATTGAACCTTTAAGCCAATGGATTAGGCAAAATCACTCAATTCAAGGTATAGATATGGGGTCTGGAGAGCATAAACTAGCCCTCTTTGCTGACGATATATTGATATATATGTGTGAACCTTCTAAGTCACTTCCAATACTATTTGACTTTCTTGAAAGATATGAGGCCATATCTGGTTACAAACTTAATGTTACAAAAACTCAAGTATTAACATTTAACTATAAACCACCAAGACAAATTAAAGAGAAATATAATTTAAAATGGGATACTGAATCAATTCAATATCTGGGAGTGAATTTGTCTGCAGATCAGTCAAAGATATATGGTTTAAATTATGGTCCCCTAAACAAAAAATTAAAATCTGATTTATTACGCTGGAATCTTATTCCCCTCTACAGTCTAAGCTCAAAAGTTGACTCAGTGCGAATGGTCATCCTAACAAAATTATTGTATCTATTTCAAACACTTCCAGTAGAAATAGCAAATCAACAATTTAGCGAATGGAATAAATTAATATCTAGATTTTTATGGCAGGGGAAAAAACCCAGAGTAAGATTTAAAACATTGCAATTAAGCAAGGAAAAGGGTGGGTTAGGTCTCCCATGCCTGCAACAATACTATTACGCAGCTCAATTAAGACCACTAGTCTGCTGGAATAGTCCTACTTATTTAGCAAAATGGATTGAAATAGAGAAAGGGATGATGGAGGAATCCCCATTACCGGCCCTAATTGCAGATAGTAAACTAAGAATCAAAATCAATAAAGAAACAAACCCATGGATTAATCAACTATTTAAAATCTGGCATCAAACAAAAAAAAAATATGTGATTTGCAAGATGCATCAATAATATTAAGATGGTGTGCCTTCGATACTGATTTCATCCCCAACCAAATAGATGATAGATTTCGAATATGGACTAAGTTAGGAATCTCTAACTACTACACTTTTTTCGACAAGGGTACAATCCAAACTTTTGAATTTCTAAAGGAAAAATATGGGTTTAATCAAAGTGACTTTTATAGATACCTTCAAGTAAGACATTATATTGATTGTAAAATTAAACCAGAAATATTGAAGGTAGCAGAGACAGGAATAATAAAAGTGTTTTTATCAGTGGGCAAGGCCCAATCATGTAATAACATGATTTCAAAATTATATAAGGGATTTCGCGAATCTGTACCAGACAATACACTATATGTTAGAGATAAATGGAAAATAGAGGGAAATCTAAATATCTCTGATGAGGATTGGGGGAATATTTGTAAAACTCAATGGAAATCTACCAGCTCAGCCATGTGGAGAGAATTCTGTTGGAAGAATGTTCTAAGGTTTTTCATCACACCATCACAGAAAATACATAAAGGAAAGGGTACTAGCTGCTGGAGAATGTGTGGGGAAACAGTAGCTAATCACTACCATGTTTTTTGGGATTGTCAGAAATTAACCCCATACTGGAAAGAGATTAAAACACATTTAGAGGCCATTTTTGAAGTAGAGATTATCTTCACTTGTGAATCTTTATATTTAGGTAATATAAATTTAGATGGATGGATTAATAAAGACAAAAAACTGTTATTTATTCTTCTGGCAGCTAGTAAAAAAGTAATTACAAAAAAATGGCTAAAATTAGAGTCACCTACAGTTGATGAATGGATCGATGTAGTACACACTATATATGTCATGGAAAAACTCTCTTTTTCATTAAGAACACAGACTGAATACTTTTTTCTAATTTGGAGTAAATGGATTGAGTATATTTCACCAATATGCTCGAATTTTTCTTGAATTGTAACTTTTGAACGTAATACTATGTGTCTAAATAAGTATCTTTTCTTCGTTAAGAGAATTCTTTTAAAGGATTAGTAGCTCCCCATGTTATACTGTTTATAGTTGTTTTTGTTAAAGGGAAGAAAATACAAAACATATACAGGATCTGTAAGTTTCTTTCTGTGTGAGAGATTATGTAAGCTACATATGTATTTTCTCTTGAAAACTCAAAATAAATTTTTTTTAAAAAAAATTAACTCATATCTGACTCCAATTTAAGTATGAGGTGGTTTAGTATGTTAATACATTTATTCTCGTTTTATCTGACTCCATAAAACTGACTTTATCTGACTTATAAAACATTGATAAGCTTATTTTGTTTCCTTTTAATATTGCTTTGGACTATGATTGAATATCCTCTTTGATTCGTTGATTCGTTATTGTTTATTATTCTCGTTCATTCGGATTCCTATAACATCCTGAGTCTTGTACCGGCCGAGTATACAATCTCTTAAACACAAGCATGTCAGTCTTGGTCACTACACAGAGGCGATTAACCGCTATTAGGTTAATATATATCAGGCAGAACCCTACTTACTCAGATTAGAATATTTTTTGTGCGGTCCCCATCAGATCTGCTATCTACTAAATCAAAGTTTATAGACAAAGAACTATCCCCTTAGATAGCCTTATACAGTCTGAGTATACTTGAATAATGCCAATTGTTAGTCGAATCTCTAAAGACATCGTATAGCGTGCCACGCTGCTCCGTCTATCGTGTTTTAGTCCGCTACTAACCTCTACAGGGGCTTATGGTGTTATGGACTTAACGTAATCTACTAGAGATAATAACACGAAATCCGTTTGAACAATTCAAATCATAACAATTTATTAGTCAGGTTAATGTGTATTATGCCAAGTCATTCAGTCAATTCATAAACGATCAATACAAAACATCAAATTCTCAAAGATAAATCCAAGATCAAAAGATGCATACCTGACTTTCAAATTCTACATAGTGTGGAGTTTAGGAAAATCCGTACTATGGGCCATTCTGACTACAGAAGCGACCCCGAACAGCTTGAAACTCAACCTTAAGTATCCAAACCAAGGAATAGAAGGGGTGTGTTTTGAATAACAAAAGACATTTACATTCAATGAGGGTTTCTGTCTAAAGGTATTTGAATAGAACCCCCCCGGTGAAGGCACACCCTTAGCAGTGGTGCAAAAGATACCTGAAGTTATATATTTATTATTTTGGTTATGTCTATTTCTGAGGGAATGAGACCATTATACCAGTCGCACAGACATTTCAAATGATATCAAACATGATAGATGAAGTCACTTGCATTGATATAAAACATTACTTTGAAACGACCATTTTGTGTGAGTTGAGTGGAGCCGATTTGTCTCCGTGCTTTCAGTTTAGGTTTGAATTGTCAAAGACATCAAAACTTAAGTCTTACAGTGTGTGTTTCAGGACACGGATTAGATCAAATTAAACAGGAAGGGAGGATAATACTTTTCCCATGCACACAAACACATGCTCTTTGTTGACCATGCCCATGCGGACACTACCCGTTAGACTTCAAAAAGATTAGGGGAAAAAATGTGATGTCATGGCACAATGAGTACACACATGCCTTAAAGAAAGAAGCCCGGAAAATGGAATGTGGATGGAAGAAATCAAAACTAAAGGTTTTTCATCTGGCCTGGCCTGGCTTAACTTTAGAAAAGCTTTTACGTCTGCCAGATCTGCTTATTTTTCAACTTTAATGGAAAAAAGTAAACACAACCCTAGGGTCCTGTTTAATACAGTAGCCAATCTAACCAAAAATAAACTGTCACAACACCAGACCGAAAGGATCCAATTGCATGTTTGTTTAATAAAAAATTGAAAAATTATTATCAAAGGATACAACTTACTATTCCGGAGACGGTTGGATGGCCGTATTTCTATATTTCTAGGGATATTTCTAGATGCAGGTGGCTGGTACCCTAGACCAGTGTTTCTCAACTGGTGGGTCACAACCTAAAAGTGGGTCGCAGGAACATTTTTAGTGGGTCGTGGAGTGTGTGGTCAAAAAAAACAACTTAAATTTTTAACTTGTTTTGCGTATACCGGACTTTTATTTTGAAATGCGCGCACGACAACCGATCCCTTAGGGATCGACTTGGAAAGCGTCACGTTGCCGAGCAACTTATGGCTCGTTTCCACTGATTGGTACAGTACGGTAGGGTACAGGTCGGTACGGGTCACTTTTATCAGGCTTGCGTTTCCACTGCAAAAGGGTACTCTTTTTGTGGGCGTGGTGTACGACAGAAAGTTTGTCGACGTCATTTTCGCTCGAGGAAATGTCTACAGTAAAGCTTTATGGGTTGTTCACAAATCATACGAGAAGCACTTCTCACAAAACAGATTCTTTATTATACACAAACACTGGTGTAAAAATGTCATTACTGACTGAACATGATCTGATTATAACTGCAGATCAATGATGCGAAATAGCCTACGGTCCACGATTATATCAAATAAATAAATAAATGCAGCAGATATGAACACATACAGCCACACACAGTCTCCGATGTTACCAAATTGCAGAAAAACTAGACACAGCAGACATTTATGCCTCATTTAGGTTAAAAAACAATACGAAATAGAGCCCCGTCTGTGCAAACCTCTCATCTGTATCTTTTATCTTCACCAGTACATGTAGCCTCTCCGTCATTATTCTCTCGTTAGAGAGTAACTCCATCATTCTGAGTTTATAATAGTCCAGGTTAAGAACTTTGTTATTTCAAACATTGACGCGCACGCGAGCACAAGAGAGAAGCGAAACCTCTCACGCTCGCCCTTATGGGCTCGTAACACATAAGAATTGGCTCTTCTCTCGGCATGGTGGCTATTCAAGATGACGACAAAGTTTGTTTGAGCTCGGAACGACCATGGCTCGTTATAATATGCTGATATTATTTCGGAGCCTTGTCTCTCGGCTGTGTATTAAACATGGCGGGTCCTTTGTTTTCATTCTGCTTGTTGCGTGAGCAAATGACGTATCTCTGTAAGCCAATGGCGTTCAGCTGCGCGTCTAGCTCCGCCTTACAGCTCGCTTTGGTACGCTTGGGACCCTTTGCAAAGGGTGACTAAAAAGTGGTACGGTACGGTTCGGTTCGGTACGCTTTAAAACAGTGGAAACGGCCTTAAAAGCGTACCGAACCGTACCGTACCACTCAGTGGAAACGGGCCAATAGAGAGTCAGCTCGTGGAGATTTCATGTGATAAGAATCTGAAACATAAATTCAGTGAAGTGTGATCAAACCCATCCCATTCAGAACTACGTATTTGTATGAAAGTGGCTTATCTTGCAGCTTGACTCCAAGCAAAGGAACAGGTTGTACATAGAGCATGGTCTTCGGGAACTGTCTACCATCACTCCTGACTTTGAAACTCTTATCACATCAGTAAAGCACATCCTCAGGTATCTCATTGTCTTCCCAAATTACTGTTAAGTGAAACATATGTTTATAACTGCTGTCACATTAGATGTAAAAATGGTTATGGATGTTTTAATCATTTTACAATTGGCTGGTTTGTTCTGTTCAACAGGATCAGTGTTAATGTTTTAGTAACAGTTCAGTTTTGTTTATGGTAACATTCTTTCCTTACCCTAACCACTGTTTACAGTGTTTGTCGTTTTTATTTTGTAATATTTCTATAATTTGATATATTTTGTTGAATGTCAGCAATAAAATATTGTTTATTTGTAAGTCTTGCTGATTTTTTTCATGAGTTTTCTTTTACTACTTGTGTATGTTAACAAATAAATACAAATTAATTATAATTCCTAAAATTATATTACAGTTCCTAAAAATTTGGGTCGCGGCTTGATAACCATGTAAACAGTGGGTCCCATGGCCAAACCAGTTGAGAACCATTGCCCTAGACTACACTCAAATGGAGAGAGGCCCGTGGCAGTCACTGGTAATAATTTATGTACATACTCAACCCATGAGAGCTGCTGGCCAGGAGGATAGATTCTGAGACATTAAAACATCGTAACATATGTTCAAGATCTTGGGTGGCTCTCTCTGTTTGACTGTTACTCTGAGGGTGTAAACCAGAAGAAAGACTAACAGTTGCCCCCAGTAAATGACAAAACTCTCTCCAAAATTTTGAGATGAACTGAGGCCCCTTGTCAGAAACCATGGATATGTGATGGCCAACAATGTGTCCCCACATTAAACCACGATATAAACACACACACGCACACACACACACACACACACCTATACAGGTAAGGGTGGTTTATTTGGGAAAAAAGTCCCATCATGGGATATGGGGACCCACCTTTCCTTTTGTCATACAGATTAGTTAAGAAATATAAATCTTCTCCATATTGCATGGGGAATAGTGCTGTCTTCTCAGAATTGTATTATTGTGAAAGAGTCTGGAAATATTAACACCAGACATCCTACAACAATGTGGGGACAGGGCAAAAGTGGGCATTTCTGACTTAATCATGCATTATAAGGACAGCCATGTGTGCTACACACACACAGTAACAATCATGGATTATGGGCACAGTTAGTGTTTAACTGGACTTCACTCATACACACCGACACACATTACTAACACTGGATTGTGAGGACAATTAGTGTTTAACTGGACTTCCCTCATACACACCGACACACATTACTTACACTGGATTATGGGCACAGTTAGTGTTTAACTGGACTTCACTCATACACACCGACACACATTACTAACACTGGATTATGGGCACAGTTAGTGTTTAACTGGACTTCCCTCATACACACCGACACACAATTCTAACACTGGATTATGGGCACAGTTAGTGTTTAACTGGACTTCACTCATACATAGTGCATTGTGACCCTTTTTAAACGTCAAAAAAGCACAAATATCTGTCATCAAACTATCCCATACAAACCCGGGAGGTTAACGTGTCTTTTGAAGCAGACCAATGGGTCTTTGTATCTGTCAGTGTGTGTATGCTTGTTCGCAAAAGGTCAAGTTGGCTGAGTTTGGGACATCTTCTATTTGTTCTTTGATTCGGTTAGGTTCATCTGATGCCAATGCGCAAGCAGCAACTGGAGTTCATAACTCATCAAAAATAAATATTTTTGTTACAAACCTATCGATCCGCTTCAAAAGACATGACATGTATTGGAACGGATGACGATGGAAAGTTGTACTTTTTTCAATGTTCCAAAAAGGCCTACACTTTACATCCCTTATAGTATTTAAGTGCCCAGAGAGAAAAAAAAAAACTCTTAATGTGCTCGTCTGAACGAAGAATGTCATATACAGTTAGGATGACATAAGGGTGAATAAATCATGCGAACATTAAGAACATGGTCTTCTGCTATCTTTCATTGATCACACTCTGCTTTTGTGGTGAGGTGTTGTGGGATTATAAATTTATATAATATAAATTCAAATTAATAATAATCTACATATAACTGAAAAGTTATACTCTTTGGTTTTTTAGGGTCCTCTTTCTTTTCGCACATTTTTATTTTAACAACAACTTGGTGCCAGTGTCCCAGATAGAGATTGAAATCATCAAATTCTCAACAATTTGCCACCAAAGACTGAAATCCACCTGAAAATCAACTTGAATCTTCAAGATCAAGGATACCTCACTTCAGACGGAATCTTCAACTCAACGGCAATTTGAAGTCACTCAGTGGACGTCACAAATTCTCAACTATTTGCTTGACTGCAACCCTGATGGACATTGAAGCTACCTGAAAGATTAGACTGAATCTTTTCAGCTCAACCTTGATTTGGTGAGTCACTCTATCTAAAGAACCATACACAGTCTATACCTCTGCTCCGCCAGAAAAAAGTTAATAAACAGCTGCAGGGTTTTTTTTTTAACAGAAAAAGCTATTCTCTACTTCAATAGAGAAGTAAAAGTTTATCCTCTTTTTAGGCAGGGAAAGTAAAGCCTTATGTGCTATTTTCTTTTCTTTTGTTTGTTTACCCTCTGTTCAACCAGAGAAGTTTAGCGATACAAGCTAATTTATGTTACCCCTTGTTCAGGCAGGGAGTTTTAGTAACATGTGCTAATATGGTCACCCTCTGTTTTGTCAGAGAAGAAATTACTACACTTTCATCAGAAAAGTTTTAGTATTTTTACTTTGTAATAACAAACTCACAAAATGTTCAGAAAGAATATTTGACTGATCCCTACAACTGAAAAAGTTGGTTTAGCGACTCCATTATGGTCAGATCAGGATTTCAAATCGCTCCTGGGACAACACATGGACTCAATAACAAAGTCGCTCAGACTAAATTTGACAAAGAAACTTAGCATTGACCCAGATTGTCACGTGTGAGTCGACGGAGGCAACGGAGGTGAGGATTCAAGTGCAGAATATTTTAATAATCAGAAACAGTATGGCAAAAGGGCAAATCCAAAATTCGAGGTCAAAAACAGGCAATATGTCAGAAGGCAGGCTGCAGGCTGGATCATCAAAAATACAGAGACAGTGGTCAAAACACGGAAAAGACTAGGACAAAGAAATCGTTGCTACTCACTAAAACAGATGGTAATCTCGCTACGAGAACTGTGAGTGTGTGTGCTGCTTATGAGGTGCGTGCAATCAGTCGTGATAGTCCTCCGCTCGTGTGTGGCAATCAGTTGTGATATGACGCAGATGTTGTGTGTGTGATGCATGGCTGGAATTGTAGTCCGAACATGGCCGATCTGTAGTTCCCAGAAGTGTATGTGTGAACCAAGCGGCAACCTCCCGCTCTCCCTCGGGAAGCCAATACGGAAGTAACTAAAACTTGCAATTCATCGAAAATTCCACTAGTCTTGTCCTGTCCTGGCTCCAAAATAGAGCAAATCTCCAATGAGCCCACTGGTGAAATGGCCAATTTTACAGCAGAAAAAAAGGTGTTTACAGCCTGGTACAAAGAACGATTTTGGTTCATATAGCTTATATTACCCTTCATGATAACTGTGAGGGGGGTGAATATTTTTATAACTCATTCGTTTCCTTTATATTAGGCTAAATTAAGTTTGCATAATTAAGGGCGTGGCCACTTGAGTGACAGCTAGTTGCGCTGGTCGCCGTCACGTCACCTTAGCTGATTCCGGCTGATTCGTCGTATTTTTGTGTTGTTTTATTTGGCTTTACACAGTCAGTTGCCTTTTGGAATTATTTCCTGCAATTATCAGATGATATGGCATGCTGTGTGTGTGCACTTAATTGTGCTCACAAACCATTCACGTGGCCTCCGTTTCCCAGGTGAGTGAAATTATATACTTATACCATATCTATAAATGTAATTGCTTTATTTAGGATAATTTATCATTTATAATGTTCTTCAGAACTCTAATGCACTCCAGAATCTGACAGATTGATCAGCTGTAGTCTATAAAATCATCATCTGAAGCGTTGGCATACAGTGTTCTGTCTGGATTTCCTAAATAGCCCTGCATTTACTAACACAGACTATATCTGAAGTATTTGGATGTAATCCGCACTTTCTTCCTGTTGAAAAACGTCTTAAGAACGATGTTAAGTGGCTTGATGTATTACAAGAGTGTTTTCAAAAGACTAAACACTTTATTGATATAGTGTACAACCAAGCATGTTTGGTCAGAACACAAACGAGTCACAGGTAATGAAATATGATGTGTTTCTCCCATAAGAAAGCTCTTAGCTTAATGGCAGCATGCGTCCCGTAGCTCCGCTCACGCTCCGCCTCTTTGCCCTTGTTTGGTATGCCTCGGTTGGTGCGATGACGCGCGAACAAAATGGCGACGGTTGGCCACGCCTACTAGTGGCTTCTTTTGGGTTCATCAGAAACCTATGGGTGACGTCACGGATACTACGTCCATATTCTTTAACAGTCTATGGTGTGAACCAGCGATCTCTGACAGCGGAGAGAGCGAGAGAGAGCGAGAGATCGCTGGCGATCGTGACACAGATAATGTTTGGACATTAGAAGAATGCAAGAAATTGCTTGGAGCATGTATTCGCAAAAATAATGTGAAAGGCATTATCTGCTGCTACAGACAATTCAGTTTATCTCGTGCCAAACAACAAGCTCAAGCTAAATCAGAATTAGAGAAACAGATCCAAGAGCTTCATGCCAAGATAACCTCATTAACAAAACAGCTGAACCTCAAGAAATTAAAAACTGACATTGAAGAGGTTAGTCAGCCTGATAAACATTATCCTGACTTACAAACTGTCTTTGAAACAGACATTTCCACCCAGTCAGTAAGTGGTATGCCTATAGGTTCAGTGGAGGTTTGTGGTGCTAGGAGAAGATCTCAGGGAATTGAGAGAATCAGAAATTTACACAATAATACTTCTGTTGTTCAAATTCAAACAGTTTCCAGAACACTAGGACCTAAAGAAATAGAAAGACTGTCTCAAAGCTTACCTTCTGTACGCACAAATTTCTCAGAGTTTAGCAAAGCACTGATTAGCAAAATGTGTCTTTATGACATGTCATTGACAGAAGTCACCCATCTGATGTCTCAAATTCTAACTGAGTCTGAATTCAACAGTTTTGAGTGTGCTGTGACTTCTAAATTACAACATGCCAGTAAAGATGTAATGAGCGAGGGTGTTTTGTAGGCTCTTAAGAACATTGTTGGCCCAAAGATTGACTGGTCAAAAGTAATTGTTGTGTGCAAAGGAAAGATGAAACCTTGAGTGAATTCACTGAGAGATTTTGTCAGTCAGCCATAACTTACAGTGGATTAGCTGATAATTCGGACAGTGTGCTAAATGATAAGGGACCTCTAGTCCGCATCTGTTCAGATGGCCTTGCACCTGAATACAGGAAGGCATTGCCATTTCTTAACATCACCTGGTCTACCACCACTCTCAGAAATAATATGAACAATTTAGTTTTGTGGGAAAGAGACTGTGATATTAAAGATAGAGTCAGAATTGAAGCAGCCGCCACTAAGGTCAACACAGAGAAGACATCAAATCAACCCAGTCAACAAATTTCCTTTGGCCCAGATAAACTGCTAAGATGTGGCCCGGATCAGATAGTGTTCCCCGGCCCAGAACTGGCCCACATCCTTTTAGCCAGTACTGAACCAAAGTAGTGCCACAACTCAGCC
>CAIGQQ010006789.1:0-20813 GCA_903798035.1 Danio albolineatus
CTCACCTACATTTCCAACCTCTCCTCCTCTCCCGCTTAAGCCTTAACCCAATCTCTGACCCCCGCAGGGGTCCCCTTCAAACTCCAACTTCCGCAGAACCTTTTCTGCTCACCTACATTTCCAACCTTTCTCCTCTCCCGCTTAAGCCTTAACCCAAGCTCTGACCCCCGCAGGGGTCCCCTTCAAGCTCCAACTTCCGCAGAACCCTTCTCACTCACCTACATTCCCAACCTTTTCTTCTCTCCTGCTTAAGCTTTAACACAAGCTCTGACCCCACAGGGGTCCCCTTTGAACTTCAACTCCCGCAGGAGTTCCCCCCCCCCCCCATTCCAAGCCTCCCGCAGGAGCCTCTATCCTTTCCCTTATCCAGCAGCCGGATATAGCTGCAGTTTTTCTGCCTTTTGGGGTGTTTTTCCTGTTAGATACGCGGCTGCTGTCCCGAGCGTTTACTCTACTGCATTTTGGGGAGTTTGAGAGCTACCTAAGCTCAAGCTCCCCTCTCGCTCTACGAACGGGAGGGAGCCCTGGGCTCGAGGATCCCTTGAGCTCAGGGCTCTCTCCCGGGACAGCATGCCAAACTAGCTTATATCAAATCATCAGCTAAGTGTGAACTCTTGAAGTTAAGTTTGTTTACAAGCTAATTTCGAGAGGATCACGTGCTTATGATTTACCACGGCTGGTTGCACATTATCTAATCACGATCTCCAATCATATGATTCCCCTTCTACTATAAATAACCACAGTTCCAGTCCATAGTTATCTTCGTATGGAAGAAACCCTCCTTTCCTCCCCCTTCTCCTCCTTTTCTTAGATCGGGCGGCACGCCAGTTGGGTTTTCTCTATTAGAGAGTACTGCTGAATGAACAACAACTCCCATAACCCCCTGCGCTCATCAACTCCTACAGCAGCTGACAATAATCCGGACACTCACACACAGACACAGCTTCTGCTCATCTACTCTGATTACAAGGACTATAAATACACCTCGCCTTCATTCACACATTGGCGAGTTTTGTTTCAGTATGAACACTAAGAAGCATTTTCCTGCTTTGTTTTTTTGTGTTTTTGATCCTTGCGTTGTTCCTCATCTTGACCCAATGCCGCCTAGTCTGACCTCTTGTCTGTATATTGACCACGATTATTGGATTACACTTATATTGTTTTGCTCCTGTTTATGACCCTTGCCTGTATGACCTCGGTTAATAAACTGCATGTTGATCCGCAAGTCTGCTCTCAACGTTAATACTTTATATAAAAGGCTTTTTTGGTGATGGCAGCTTAAAGACGCCTCTCATAAGGAGAATGAAATCACATGAATTGTTCAGTTTTCTTTAACATTGTACAAATCTTAATGATTCTGTGGGTCTCGTCTATCAAATCTGATCTTTAATTAGTATTTTTTATTAGATTCAGGTCAGGTGATTGGCTGGGCCATTCTACAGCTTGATTTTCTTTCTCTGAAAGCATTTGAAAGTTTCCTCGGCTATGTTTTGGATAATTGTCTTGCTGAAATGTTCACTCTGGTTTCATCTTTGTCATCCTCATAATGTAGATGATGGACAAAAGCAGCTGATATTCATTTACAATGACGAAGGGCAGAGGGTTGCTGAAAAACTACAGTACTGACAGATTTCAGCTGCTGTCTGGACTTTCACTGCCTTTCTACACCTCCCTTTTTTCATGTGTTCAATAAATGTTTCCCTGCGTCATTTTATTTTATTAGGCATAACTTTTTTGCAAATTAATTATTATTGTTTTCTTTGTATATATGAATTTCATTGGTTATCAACATTTGGTGAAAATTTCAAGTCAACAGCATCTTTAAAAATATGTTTTCTGAGAAAAATGGTGACATGTTGAATACTTCTTTTCCCCATTGTTCATTTACACAAGTGGCCACAAGTCAATGCTACACCATACAGTTTAATTAGCTCACTATAACATTATTTCATTTAAGGGGAAGAGTATATATGATGGTAAATAATGAGTAAATAAATAAATAAAAAGCATAATGAATTAAAGGTGTAGTAAGGGATCTGCCTAAATGCAATGCATTAGTATAATATCTTTCAAATACAGTTCCTTCCCTGCCGTGCAAAGCCATGCCTCATGATATCATGAACGCACACCTTAAAGATGACAATAGACAAACCCACTACAGTAGATCATGTTATTCGCCAGTTCGAAAACTTTACAGCACTTTATAATACTACAATTCTGAATGAAATATATTATATCTAGCCCATTTACAATTGTATAGCAAGCAAAACTTGTCATAATATGCAATATTTCATGCATGCAATGATCGCTGGTCTCACTCTCTCATGCGTTTTGTCCTACTGTATGCTTAGTGGTTGGCCAGCGGGTGCAGGAATTACACTCATTACTAAGCCATACTTACACGCTATAACAGGAATATTCACAGGTTGTCATTGTTCAAAAATGAACAAGTGTGATGTGAATTTAAAACCAACTTCACCTCAGTAAAGCTGTCATGGTTTAAGGGTTTGTGTGTTCTTTCTGCATGTTATGTGTCGTGTGTTTGTTTACCTTTTTGTATTGATGGAGTACTTTCCAATCAGCTGACTTAATTATCTGATTCCTGATAAACTGGGTATATATTTCAGCATGTGGTTACTACCGGTTATCAGTCCGTTTTTTCCTTGTTCCTGTCTGTTGTCTCTCAGGTGTCTTCGTAGTCTGTTCGTCGGTTGACGTCTTCTTTTGGGCCAGTGGCTCTCTTTTGTTTTTGTACGTTCTCCTCCAGTTATTCCAGTTGTATCCTTTGATACTTATTTCATTAAATACTTGCATTTGGATCCTCTCTGTCTGATGTCGTGACAAAATCAGGCTGGGTAAAAATCGCGCTATTTACTTATGTTTTGTTGCTAAATGAAATAAAATCTACGTTATTGATGCGGTAAAAAGCTTTCGCCGGAATATTTGAGTGGCTGAACAACACTTCTGTGCATATAACCCATTCATGAAATAACAAAATCTAAAATAGTTTAAAAAACATAGCATTGCCTTTCCAAAAGAAATACTTCAGCCATTGTGTCGTCCTTCCTTCAGCATGCAAAAACTAACTCCAATATTTATTCAGGATTTTAAAAAGTTTTGATCCAGCATTTGTTTTTACCGGTCCCTCTCTCTCTCGTGTGCACGTGAACATGGCATGCATGCACGTGCAAATGACAGATCTGCATGAACGTGTGTGCAGATGTACAAATACATTTGCTGACAGACAGTTTGGGCTACTTATCAGAATAATGAGAATTGTTGGCCTGACAATATTTTACTGGACAAACGTTTTTTTGATTTATGCCTTATCCAGAATATAAAAATACATATAAATACATTTAGGTCGTTTACTTTAATCAGTACTATTGGAATGTGAAGAGACTTTCAGTCAGCACAACAAAAACTGTCTCTGAAGACAATCACCTACTGCACCTTCACTGCCTTAGCATCTTATATCAGTTCATCTTTCCTTTTTCTCGCATTCTTCCTGAATCTTTGTTTGTGCATATCTCTACTGTTTATCCTGTCACGATGTTGAAGAGATTGACAGTTCTGACACGGCCAATCAGCAGCTCAGCAGCAAGGTCACTTGTCAGACATAGTCGCTGATTGGCTGCAGCTAAGAGGAGTTTTTTATATAACTGACAGTTTCACTTCAGCAAGGGCAATGAGGTGCTATAAGAGGCAATTAGATCTTTTTGTAAGTATTCATGAGGTCTAGAGGTGCGAGTGTATTATGTGCTTGTGTATTTATTGTTTATAAAAGTATGTACTCAAGGGTAATGAGCTGTGATTTACACTTAACATTTTGCAAGTGTTGCAGTTGTGGGGAGGACACCAATATGAAGAGTTTAGATGCTAATTTTCTTCTAAAATAAGCATTTTTATCAGGCTCCTGTGTGTAAATAAAGTTATTTCTCTTTTATGGCAAAGAATATGTTACTTTCATGGTTCCTAAAGTGAATTGACTCATAGGAGGCTGAATAAAATGCTTATTTTTATAAAGAAGTTTTAGATGGCACTTTTTTTTGCATAGGGTTTTGTGTTTGAAGTCTTCATTCATTCATTCATTCACTGTCTTTGGGCTTAGTCCCTTATTTATCAGGAGTCACCACATCAGAATGAACCACCAACTTATCCAGCATATGTTTTATGCAGTGGATCACACTCTCTTCACTTGCGTACCTCTATTCACCTTACCTTCGGTACAAAAACCAACCGTACTGGGAAAACACTCATACACACTTATTCACACTCATACACTACGGCAAATTTAATTCATCCAATTCACTTATAGCGCATGTCCTTGGACTGTGGGAGAAACCGGAGCAAACCCACGCCAACACAAGGAAGACATGCAAACTCCACACAGAAATGTCAACTGATCCAGCTGGGACTCAAACCAGTGGACTTCTTGCTGTGAGGTGGCAGTGCTAACCACTGAGCCACTGTGCCGCCTTGAGCTCCTCATAGTCAAAAACAAAAGAGATCTAATGGGTCTAAATCCTGATTAACTGAAAGCATTAACTGAAAGAACATTTAAAATAGACACAAGTAAACTTACAAAAAAATAAATGCATAAAAATAAACAAACCAAGAGTGCATTACTGAGCAAAGAAACGTAATAAATGCTTAATAAAAAAAATAAATTAGCAAAAAACGTTAAAAAAACACTACAAAGCTTAAAATAAATACTTAAATGTATAAACAAATGCATAAAGGTTTGAGTAAATAAAGAAATGCTTGAATAAATTCTTTGAATAAATATGTGTAAATATGTGAATACATAAAAAAATGCTTAAATGCAGAAAGAAATACACAAATATTATATAAAATATGCTTAAATGCATACACAAAAAATACATTCATTCATTCATTCATTTTCTTGTCGGCTTAGTCCCTTTATTAATCCGGGGTCGCCACAGCGGAATCAACCGCCAACTTATCCAGCATATTTTTTACACAGCGGATGCCCTTCCAGCCGCAACCCATCTCTGGGAAACATCCATACACACACAGTCACACTCACACTCATACACTATGGACAATTTAGCCTACCCAATTAACCTGTACCACATGTCTTTGGACTTGTGGGGGAAACCGGAGCACCCGGAGGAAACCCACGCAACCACGGGGAGAACATGCAAACTCTGTCACGTTTGCGGAGCCTTGCGCTCCTTCTGTGTTGTTGTTGTGGTTGTTGTGTTCACGTGTTATTACGTATGACGATCAGCTGATCTAATCAGCTCCAGCTGGTTCCCATTCTGTGGCGACTATATATTTGCGCTAGTGCCTTTCTTGGTTGTCAGTACGTTATTGTTTGTTCTAGGTCTGTCTGTGTCTTGTCAGGATTCTCATGGACGTTCTCTGGAACATTATTTACACCCTACTACTACCTTGTTACTACCTTTGTTTGAACTCCTGCACCTTTTTGATTTATGGCCATTGGTCATTAAATATCACTTGTGTTTGGATCCTCTTTGTTGTCTCATTTCTTATCATCGTGACAAACTCCACACAGAAATGCCAACTGACCCAGCCGGGGCTCGAACCAGCGACCTTCTTGCTGTGAGGCGAACGTGCTACTCACTACGCCACCGTGGCGCCCCACAAAAAATACATTCTTGATCAAATTCATAAATAAGCAAATGAAGAACAAATGACTACATAAATGTATTCATTTTCCTTCGGTGTGGTCCCGGAATGAACCGCCAACTTATTCTGCATATGTTTTTACACACGAATGTCCTTCCAGCTGCAACCCAGTACATGGAAACATCCATACACACTCATTCACACACATACACTACAACCAATTTAATTTATTCAATTCACCTAAAGCGCATGTCTTTGGACTGTGGGGAAAACAGGAGCACCAGGTGGACACCCACAAACAGACATGGGGGAAGGCTACATAAATGCAATAAATAATTAAATGCTTGCATAAATTAACAAAATGCTTGTGTCTACTTTGGCCATACTGTGCTGCGGTTTATGCAGGACTCATATGTTTGGTCAGTGCGTCTGGAGAGTCTGTTGAATCGCGGCAGGAGGAGCGTCTGTGCACATATGTCTCTGAACCTCCCGCTGACACAGCATCCACCACAATTACCATCAAAACCACTTAGCCAATGATGATGACCATCTAGATTACACCTATATGCTACACTCCAGGACGTAACCACCAGCAGATGCTTTGAATAAGCTCAGCACCCAAACATGCATAACCGGTGACTCTTCATGAAGGAGTAAGATGGGATACCAAAAGTATTTGTTATGATTAATGTCTGATAACCATGACTATTTACTGCATATTTAGTGTACGAGTACTGGACTGCTACAATCAACATTCGTTACAGTTAACATTACACAATTAAGGGGATAATTTACCCAATTGTGACAATTTAGTAATTATTTACTCAACCTCAAGTGGTTCCAAACCTTAATGAGTTTCTTTCTGTTGTGAAAATGTTAGAAACCTGTAACCACTGACTTTAGGAAAAACAAATACTATGGAAGTCAATGGTTACACACTCTATAAAAACACAGTGTTAAAAACTACGCAAATTGGGTTGTTTTTAACCCTATTGCTGGTTAAATAGGACAGAACACATCAGGGGTTAAATTAACCCGAGTAATTGGGTTATTATTTTTAACCCCAAAAATGGGTTGTTTTTTTCTCCTGCAGGAACGGAGATCGCGTGAAAGTTCCCGGATGTGTTTTTGATATCAAGGATGCACCGATGCAGACTTGAGCACCAAACTCGCACTAGAAGTCCCAGAAGTCATTGCGACTGGAGGTGGGAATCGCAACATTTTATATAGATTCATTATTAAAGTTCAAAAATAGCACTTATTTGTCTCAGGAGTTTCCCTAAAAGAGACGGTGAAAGTAAACAATAGCATAAAAATCTTAATAAAGGCATAAACACATTAAGGGTGTTTATCTGATGAAATTCATATTAAAATCTGTTGTATTTGTGATGTGCAGTGTATATTTCTGAAGTCTTTATGCATAACATATATTGTGAAAAGGGGCGAAAACAATAATTCGTTGTATGGATGCTGTAATGTTTAAATAATTTTCAGTTAAAGCTGTGTGAGGGTCATGTGACCATCAGGAAGAACACAGCATCTCATTCCTCACAGGACGCGTTCTCTGTCATCGTGGTCTCCCAAGTTCATTCTTCCGATGTGACCTGGCAAGACCGCTCTCCACAAGAACCGTTCTCTGCGTTCTTGGAATTGAGAAACAGCTATTGTAAATTCAGATTTCACGTGAACTTTACAGTCCAGAAACAGTGCTTAACGAGTCTATTTAGAGCAGATCTTTTGCTCAAACATAAGTGTAAACATCCTAAAACAGTTTTAAACAGAGGTATAAATGCTCTACAAGATTTGTAACATCCAAAAAGGGCGCAAACGAAATGTTTTTAAAATAAACTTCATCTAGAGGTTCATGCCAGGGCGCTGCATGTGATTCATTGTTTTGGCCTCCAAAGAAGCATGGTAGAAGTAGATTTTGGACTCGGAGCAATGCAACTTCTAGCTCATTTTCCTTTGTTAAGGACTCTGAAAACATCCAGGATATTTTAAAGGGGTCTCTGTATAAAAAGAAAACATTTCATTTATGCTTGAAAAGCCAAAAAACACACTGAGCCGTACAAACAAAGTGTTTGAAGAAAAACTGGGGGCGGCACGTTGGCTCAGTGGTTAGCTCTGTTGCCTCACAGCTAGAAGGGCGCTAGTTCAAGTACCGGATGGGCCGGAGGAGTTTGCATGTTTTCCCCATGTTGGCATGGGTTTTCTCCGAGTGCTCTGTTTGTTTTCCCCCACAGTTCAAAGACATTGGATAAACTAAGTGGGGTTTATTTATAAACTAATTTCGAGAGCTCTGCATATTGCTCCAATCAGACGAATCCTAACACACCATAAATTACCAGAGCTCGCTACTCCAGTCATTTTCGTCCTGAAGAATCCCCCCTTCCACCCCAACTCCTCCCCTTCTCTCATAGGGCGGCACGGTGGCCCAGTGGTTTCTGTGCAGCGTTTCTGTGCAGAGTTTGCATGTTCTCCCCTTGTTTGCGTGGGTGTTCCCCAGGTTCTCCAGTTTCCTCCCAACGTCCAAAAAACATACAACATATGTAAATTGACTACTCTTAAGTAGCATCCTAAGGCAACCTAGTCAGATATATCTCAGCACGTTCACAAGCGGGGGGAGTTCTCGAGACTCACCTGAGCTCAAACTCTCCTCTCGCCCTTTAAATGGCAGGTAGCCCCGGGCTCAAGGCTATTCTGAGCTCAGGGCTCTCTCCTGGGACAGCATGCCAAATATGCTTTATTATCAATCATCAGCTAAGTGTGAACTCTTGAAATTGGCTGTAGTGTATGAGTGTCTTTCCTAGTACTGGGTTGCAGCTGAAAGGGCATCCGCTGTGTAAAACATATGCTAGAATAGTTGGACGTTCATTCTGCTGTGGTGACCCCTGATGAATAAGGGACTCAGCTGAAGGAAAATTAATGAATAAACCTACTTGGCGAGCACACATTCAACGCTAGCATAACAAGGACAAGGTTTAACCTAAAATTTTTTCCACAATATCTCGAATTCATAAACCAAAGAAACGAAAAGCCTTTCTTCCGCATCGACCTCTAGAATTTACACATCCGGCAAGTGTAGATAACAACCTCGAAGGCAAAATGTAGGAATACATCACATGTGTTTTGTTCACATAAGTATTCTGACCCCGCTGACCTTAAAAGGCTTAACCTTTGACCTCCGACATTGGAAAAGCACTTATTGCCTTCTGATAATGGAAATGCGTTGTTGCTGAGTGGCGTGGGGTTCAATGGCCATGAGGTAAGCGGCCTGAAATAGGCCTAAAGAAATAGTGCAACCTGGGAAATTACATGCTCAGAGGTGAGGTCACTATCAAGAGGGACTCAGGTGCAGGAAAAACAGCACTAAAACCTACAGCTCTTCACTGCGGCACTCACAGAAACCTTGAGGACACAATGGCAGACTGATATGACAGTACAAAATGGATTTGGGATTCAGCAATCTTATAAAGCATAAGGCAATCTATATACAAATCCTAACGTGTCTGTGCTTTGCGGATAAGGGATTCATAAAGATAAACAATTTAATTATAAGTCCAAAGCACTCGAAAAGTAGGTGAATAAGAAAAACATACACATTTTCACTTACTTTGGGTGCCTTGGACTTATAATTTCGCTGATTATCTCTATGAATCCCCTATCCAAACAACACCAACAATAACTAAGCACTTTTTGCTTGATTTTGCAATACTAAATTCATTTCAGTTTAGTTTTGTTTTTAATGGGACACAAAACATTCGAAGTTTTATGTACTATATGAAAACATAACTTTCCCTCAGGAAATAATTCTTTTCGACTAGCAGAAATTTATCCAAGCAAACAAACACATGCCTAATATAAAATAACACTCCTGAGATATACTGCCGTTCTTCTTTAAGGTTAAGATCTTTTTCCCATAGGTGGACTTTCTTTTCGCAGTCATTCCAATCATATTTCATTTAATTATAAGGTTAAAATAAGTAAAGTTTATTTATGAACTAATTTCGAGAGGATCACGTGCTTATGATTGCTTATGATTCACCAATCAGACGATTCCAAAGCCACTACAAATACCCTAAGTTCCATACCACAGCCATCTTCATTTTGAAGAATCCCCCTTTCTACCCCTACTCCTCAGCTTTCCTAGATGGGTAGCACGGTGGCCCAGTGGTTAGCACTGTTACTTCACAGCAAAAACCTTTCTGTGCGGAGTTTACACATTCTCCTCATGCTCACGAGGGTTTCCCCCGGGTTCCTCGGTTTCCTCCCATCGTCCAAAAACATGCAACTTAAATTAATTGACTTATCCAAATTGGCACCATAGACATGCTCAAAGTAAGTAGTTATCTCTTAAGAGCAATCACTATCTGTTCATTAGCTACTACAGCAGGGGAGTTCTCGAGATCTATCTGAGCTCAAACTCCCCTCTCGCTTGCAAATGGGAGGGAGCCCCGGGCTCGAGGATCTTATGAGCTTAGGGCTCTCTCCTGGGACAGCATGCTAAAGCTTTATAATCAATCATCAGCTATAAGTGTGAACTCTTGGATGCTATTTTATGAACTGATTTGTGCTGGATTAGCTTGTTTGGCATCTCTTTTTGTTGCACCAAAGATACTTAAATGTTGTAAAATGTTTTCTTGCCTTAGTATTAATTTTCTTGTGTACAGTATTTGACAGTATTAGACCACGGAAAAAATGAAAACAAATTTTAGAACTTGATGCTTGATGAGAAAAATGATTCTGTCATTTATTATGCAAATAACACACTAGCCAGCACATCAAACTTTGGTAAACATTTTTTTTTCTAGATAAAAACAAAACAAAACACAATAACAATATTAATAGGCCTAATAATAAAGTGCCTAACAAATTTCTCCTGCCTCTTCTGAAACAAAAAAGTACATTTCTAAATTAAGAGAAAACAAAAATGGCTTATGTTTTAGAAAAAAAAAAGTTAAATAAACTTTTTAAAACGCATTTACATATTTCATGGGCTGCTTTCGATTTTGATGCATTGTATTGGCAAATTTGCGCTCGAAAATTAACTCCAAGAATATACTTAAAAACGCTGCCTTGTCTGATGAATCTTGAATTCTGCTGCGACATTCGGATGGTAGGGTCAGAATTTGGCATCAACAACATGAAAGCATGGATCCATCCTGCATTGTATAAACGGTTCAGGCTGGTGGTAGTGGTGTAATGGTGTGGGGGATATTTTCTTGGCACACTTTGGGCCTATTAGTACCAATTGAGCATTGTGTCAATGCCACAGCCTACCCGAGTATTGTTGTTGACCATGTCCATCCCTTTATGACCACAGCGTACCCATCTTCTGATGGCTACTTCCGGCAGGATAACGCACCATGTCATAAAGCATGAATCATCTCAGACTGGTTTCTTGAACATGACAATGAGTTCACTGTACTCAAATGGCCTCCACAGTCACCAGATCTCAATCCAACAGAGCACCTTTGGGATGTGGTGGAACGGGAGATTCACATCACAAATGTGCAGCTGACAAATCTGCAGCAACTGCGTGATGCTATCATGTCAATATAGACCAAAATCCTAGGAAGATTTCCAGTACCTTGTTGAATCTATGCCACAAAGGATTAAGGCAGTTCTGAATGCAGAACTGGGGTCCAACCCAGTACTAGTAAGGTGTATCTATTAAAGTGGCCAGTAAGTGTAAAATTTCACATATAATTGTTGGCATTTGCCAAAACTGATTTTCTGAAGTCAAAAACACGAACAGTGAATGAAAAAGTTCAAGTGCCACTTGCTGCGAAGATAGAGCGACATACGGTAGAAAATTCTGCCTCGTCTTGAAGCCTTCATCAAACAGTTATTTTCACAATTTGCGATGTCAGAGCAGTTAAAAAAAATGGACAATGGAGGTCATGTACTCTATAGGGCAAAAGCCTGGACATTTTGCAGGGCAGGGTGTCTAGACACTTAGAATAAATGTATAATAATTGCATTTGTGACGTATTGATGTAATAAAGTAATGATGTGTGGTCTTAAATTTACACCATGGCTCAGAGAATGAGCAGCAGAAGCGTCAGAAAAAAAGACAGAAAGAGAAAACACCGCGACAGACAAACTCTCCAAACAGGCCAGCATGGTGCAATCCTCCTGACATTTCTCATTGTGTGTAATTGCCATTCATTCACTAATGGAGTGCATTGTGTCAGTAATGACAGCAAATGTCAAGTCCCCAACCTGAGCAGGGCTTCGTCACAATTGTTTGCCTTTTCACAAAAAAATACACATGCGTTTTTCCCCACTGGAAAGGGGAAGAAAGAGAGATACGGCTGCGTTGTCACTGGAGATCCGCACTGCCATTTCCGAGATTGTGTTAAGCCTTATTACTTTGCATTCATCATATTTAATTATGCTGTGGTATGCAAAGTCATACTACAACCCATCATTTTCTCCGCCGTCTCAGTGAAAGGTGAAGGACATCATTTGAGAAGGAAATGTCAATCGCGAAGTTTGCATTGGTGTTTTCAAACCCCTAAAACCTTTTGAAATATTGGAACAATAAAAGCTGTAATTTGCTTTATAAAAATGGGATAATGAGAAAATATCTTAAAGCTGAAAATGAGGGATGGATGCAAAAAGCAATGGCAATAAAAAAAGAAGAGATTGAGGAAATGTGATTGGACATAATAAGATTTAAAGGGGTACTCGGGCCAAAAATAAAAATAAACCTTTTACTCACCCTCAAGTGGATCTAAACTTTTATGTTGAACACAAAATGGGATACACTTGTGAATGTTTAATAAAAACGCCACTGACATCCATAAAATAAATGAAAATTAATAAGGAAGTCAATGGCTTTTTTCCAGCATCCTTCAGTAATCTTCCTTTGTGTCAAAAGTTGTTTTCAAAAGAAAAACACTGTTAATATTTTTTATTACCCTGAAATAAACTTTAAATTCAATATTTTAGAACATTTTGAACTTGTATAACTAAACTGAAACTGTTTTTTGTGTATGCCAATCTTTAGCCAAAAATTTGTTTAGTTTGTATTACCAATTAATAACTTTTCCCTTGGCACATAACAGTGAAGTAAACTGAATGTCAGTGGTGTTAGCAAATAGTGACGTTTCATACGATTAATGTTTGTAGCTACATGTTTGTTAGTTTTGTTTTGTTGGTTTTTTTATCCATGGTTGACGCATAACATTATATACAGTAGAAGTCAGAATTATTAGCCCCCCTGTTTATTTTTTCCTTATTTTCTGTTTAACAAAGAAAATATTTTTGACACATTTCTAAACATAATATTTTTAATAACTCATTTCTAATCACTGATTTATTTTATTTTAAAGGCTTAACTAGGTTAATTAGGTTAACTAGGCAGGATAGGGTAATTAGGAAAGTTATTGTATAATGATGGTTTGTTCTGTAGACTATCGGAAAAAAAAATAGCTTAAAGGGGCTAATAATTTTGACCTTAAAATGGTTCTTATAAAAAGACTTTCTCCAGAAGAAAAAATATTATCAGACATACTGTGAAAATTTATCTGCTCTGTTAAACATAATTTGGGAAATATTTAAAATAGAAAAAAAATAATTCAAAGGGGGGCTAATACTTCTGACTTCAACTGTATATACAGGTAAGACCGTTCAGAAATGTGATGCTTTTTTTTCTCGCTATAACCGCTAAGAAGTGTTAGGCAAGCTATTTGAAACATTTAGTAAGCTAAGCTATTAGCTGGGCGACATGGTGGCGCAGTAGGTAGTGCTGTCGCCTCACAGCAAGAACTGGTTCGAGCCTCGGCTGGGTCAGTTGACATTTCTGTGTGGAGTTTGCATGTTCTCCCCGTGTTCGCGTGGGTTTCCTCCGGGTGCTCCGGTTTCCCCCACAGTCCAAATATATACAGTACAGGTGAATTGGGTAAGCTAAATTGTCCATAGTGTATGTGTGTGAATGAGAATGTACGGATGTTTCCCAGAGATGGGTTGCGGTCGGAAGGGCATCCGCTGCGTAAAACAAATGCTGGATTAGTTGGCGGTTCATTACATTGTGGCAACCCAAGATTAATAAATGGATTAAGCCGAAAAGAAAATGAATGTATGAATGAATGAATGAGCTATTAGCTACTCTACTTAAAATGTAGCTTAACTAGAATAAAAGCTTCTCTCTGGGAAATGTAGCAAGCTACGCTAAAAGCTACTCGGCAAAAGTGGCTTAGCTACATCTAGTTTAAAAATGAAAATTGCAAAAATAGCTCAAAGCAACTTAAAACCAAGTTAATCATACCTTAGTGATCAATAAAACCGTCAGTAAAACATATGAGGCATAATTGCTCAGTTCAATTATTTCTTGTAAATAATATGCTGTACTAAACAGAAACAAGTTATAGCATATAAAAGCAAAAAGAAAAAAAAATCCAATAAAAGCAGGTGTTACACATTTAAAACACTATAGTAATTTATAGTACAGGGAAATATTTAGGAATAAGCATTATATTGTGTATATTAACTTCAATAATGAATTAAACTACATAGTATCATTAGTAAATATCATGAACTAATAGGAATTACCATAGTATACGTTAGCCAATTACCACAACAAATTAATTTGAGTAGCTACTTCACTGTAACGGTGGTGTGACGATGACAACGGAGGCGAGGATCCAATTGCAGAAATTTATTAGAAGTCAGTATAGCGATGGTCAATCAGGGGCAAACAGATGTATACAGGAAATCCAAATCGTAATCATAGAACAGGCAAGGAGTCAAAAGGCTGGCGGCAGGCAAGGATAAACAGAGAGCAAGGCTAAGATCAAAAACAGATAAACGGGAACAAAGAAAACGCGTTGTATGTCACAAACAGATAACAATACTTCAGCAGTGACTGAGTGTGTATGTGCTGCTTTTGTAGTGAGTGTAATCAGTCTTGACGGTCTTCCGGTGGTGTGTATGCAATCAGTCGTGATATGGAGCAGGAGTGTGTGTGTGCTGCATGACTGGAGTTGTAGTTCTTAAACCGATTCTGTAGTGCACAGAAGTGTGTGTATGTGAATCAGCGATCTCTGACTGTGGAGATCGCTGGTGATCGTGACACTTCACTATTGTGTAGTTCAGTAATTTATAGTAAGTGCTATAATGTTTTTGAAGTATTTTTTGAGCACAGCATCAGAATTAACATTACTATTAACGTAGGTTTAGTCACGAGGAATCCTGCTTCAGAAATAATTCCTCTCCCTCAGTCATCTTTCCATCAAGCAAATCTCTCAAGTTAGCCTAATTGGTTAGCGACTTCACAGACCAGAGCAAGAGGTGGCAGTAACGCACCAAAATTTTGTTGTCGACCACCATAAAACAGGAAGAATTCTTCATTCTCGCCATCATATGGATTTACTTTCATGAGCTAGACACCTGCCTCATAGCTCTGTGAATGTCTGTGCCATCACTTATTGATCAGCAATTGTAGCTTGTGTGGACGCTACTGCGCTACTTGACTAATAAAATAACTTTGTTACTGAAAAGCTATTTGATTTAGAAAGTAGCGCCGCTACCACCACGCTACTGGAAAATGTAGTTAAGCTAGTAGCGTCACTACTTGTAGCGACGCTACTGCCCAACACTGCTGCTAAGTAATGTCATGTTCCGGGAAAATTTAAAGAGCCCATATGGTGGGTTGAGAACGGTTAAATTTCACTTTTTGAAGTCCCAAACAACAGGATGATATGTATGCAAGATTAAAAAACACTTTCGATGTCTTATAATGGGCGCCACGGTGGCGCGTGAGTAGCACGTTCGCCTCACAGCAAGAAGGTCGCTGGTTCGATCCCCGGTTGGGGCAGGACCCGGTTGGGCCAGTTGGCATTTCTGTGTGGAGTTTGCATGTTCTCCCCGTGGTTGCGTGGGTTTCCTCCGGGTGCTCCGGTTTCCCCCACAGTCCAAAGACATGCGGTACAGGTGAATTGGGTAAGCTAAATTGTCCATAGTGTATGTGTGTGAATGAGAATGTATGAATGTGTTTCCCAGAGATGGGTTGTGGCTCCATCCTTTAACAACAACCGTGCAACAAATCCCGCGTCGTAAGCTGGTAGATTTGTGTAGCTCTCTTCAGAGAGATGACGCGAACACAGCACCGTATTGGGGATGTAATTCTCAGGTATTTTACCAAAAAAACCTCAACCACTCCAGGTAGGGAAAAGAGATTTCCAGGTAGGGAAAATAACACAGCTTTTCCCTCGCACTTCAGAGCACAGCGTCTACGGGACATGATTTAACCGGAATGCCGATTAGTTCAGTAAAGTTAGCAGAAGTCGTGTTTTCCGGATCAATAACTCATGACCGAAACATTGTTCCTACACAAATAGCACCTTTTTTCAACCGTCGCAATGTATACAATCACCTACAACCTTATTTTCCTAAAAATGAGCTTTCCTACGCACTGGACGCATTATATTAAACTGTGCGCAGGCGGCAGAGAGCGATCCTTAGGGACCGTCTACAAAGAGCAAAACGCGAAAACCAATACTACCAAAGCTGTCAATAACTTCTCTCTAAATCTTTATACTGCCATCAAACAGTATAAAGATTTACTTAGATATTACTCAGATCACACATCACTGCTGTCCCGCTGGTTATGCTACAACACTTACTGCAATACAGTGCTTGTTGTCTTCCACTTTTCCCGGGTCTGCGCGCGCAACTATTATGTTTCGCATTGACGTCAAGCCGAAACGGCTAAAGACTCGTTCTAATAACGATTCATTTAAACAACAATGAGTCGACTCTTTTATATATGAATCAATCGTTTTAAACACTTTGCACTTTCAGATTTAAGCCTTAGCTGGACTTTTCACTTTACTTAGAGCTGTGTAACACACTGCACGGAAGGTCATTTTCAAAAATCCATAATATGGGCTCTTTAAATTGTGTGGCGGACATCGGTCACGGAAATTATTCATTCACAAATTAAGCACTGTTCACCCCTAAACCCAACTGTCATTGGGGGATGAGTAAATTGTACTATATTGTACGAATGAGATCATACAAATTCATATGAATAAAAAAACCTGACCTTTTGAACATTCTATAACTTTATGGGAACATTAAGGGAACATTTTAGAACCTAAAATTATAAGCTATGTTGTGCAAGTTACGTACGCATTGTATATGATTCATTGCTGCAACACAGGCTGATTGTGAAATCGTACCCCCGTATACATTTCTGGGAGAGCGCGAATTATGTAGCTACAGCTAGTTATGGCTGCATTTCATCTTTAAAAACAAAGCTACGGGGTGGTATGATGCCACCGATGGCTTCGGTTTCTTTAAACGCAACCAGCTAACCGCTTACCTCCGCATGGACGGCTTTTCTGCTGTTACCAGTTTGCCCAGTAGCTCACCACATACGTTGCAAGACTTGAGACACAGAGAAGTTGAGCGTGATGAAGAGGTTTGAGTGAAGTGAAGAACGGTTCCAGAAAGCAGGTAAAACAAAAAGATAAAAAAAAAAAAACAAGTAAATAACAGAGTGAGGGGCGCCACGGTGGCCTAGTGGGTAGCACGATCGCCTCACAGCAAGAAGGTCGCTGGTTCGAGCCTCGGCTGGGTCAGTTGGCATTTCTGTGTGGAGTTTGCATGTTCTCCCCGTGGTTGCGTGGGTTTTCTCTGGGTGCTCTGGTTTCCCCCACAAGTTCAAAGACATGCGGTACAGGTGAATTGGGTGAGCTAAAAATTGTCCATAGTGTGTGTTTGTGAGTGAGTGTGTATAGATGTTTCCCAGAGATGGGTTGCAGCTGGAAGGGCATCCGCTGCGTAAAACAAATGTCGGATAAGTTGGCGGTTCATTCCGCTGTGGCGACCCCGGATTAACAAAGGGACTAAGCCGAAAAGAAAATGAATGAATGAATGAATAACAGAGTGAGAATGTGGTAAGAGCTGAAAACGTGATTAAAATCAGACAGCCAAGAGGGCTTTTCTTTTTCTGGGTTGCTTTTGAAATCACTGTTCGTTGGGTTTTGGGAAGTGAGTGGGCGGGTCAATCAGAGCTTTTGAAAACACTGTCGGTTGGGTATTGGGAAGTGGGTGGGCAGGTCAATCAGTGCTTGTGAAAAAACACTGTCGGTTGGGAAGTGGGTGAGCGGGTCAATCTGTGCTTTTGAAAACACTGTCAGATGGGTTTTGGGAAGTGGGTGAGCGGGTCAATCAGTGCTTTTCAAAACACTGTCGGTTGGGTTCTGGTAAGAAGTCGGTGGGCGAGTGAATCAGTGCTTTTGAAATCACTGTTCGTTGGGTTTTGGGATGTGGGTGGGCGAGTCAATCAGTGCTTTTGAAAACACTGTCGGTTGGGATTAGGGAAGGGGGTGGGTGAGGTTACTGGTCGGTCGGTCAGTCGGTCAGTCAGTCAGTCGACAGCAGCCTCTAGTGGATTTATGCCTGAACAGCAGGCACGAATGGCACTCACAAGAGAAATTTGAGATCTGAAGAAGCATACACAGCGGCCTCTGGCGGATTTGCGAAAACAAAAAATCTTAGAAAACATACCTCCTGGGATGGATTTCACGCTATCCAGAAATAGGGTACGTATCAATAATGGACCTGGGTTGCAACAATGATATACAAAGCAAACATATGTTTTTTTCTTCAAAGTTTGACGTGCAGAACTGTGTGAGCTTCAGCACGATTTACTTAAATGTGATAAGCCCACACACCTCAGTTTAAACCCCTTTCAGAGGTATTTGCAGGCTTGATGACACAACCCTGGCCGACAGAGACCACTGGCCCTGAACCAGATTGGTTTGTCCTCTGTTCTGATGCATTATGGGGAAGAAGGAATTGAATACAACAGGAGCGAGTGGTACGAAGGTCCACTTTGTGCTCCTGATTGTATTGAGAACGAGACCTGAGCAACATGCACTTCAGCCCAGGCTACAAACAGAAAATCAATAGAGTGCAATTAAGCACAAAGCAAAGCTCAGAGGAGAAGCAGAGAGATTTATTTATTTATTAAATTCAAACTCTTAGGGCTACTGAAGTTCATTTGGCATGGGTGCTTTCCAAGTCCCTCACATAAGAAGAGTGAATGTTTGAGGACAACTACTTAGAGAAACATGAACATGTATGAAGGAGAAGGAAAAGATGGAGGAGAAATCATGACAAATCAATGAATAAGATCAGTGGTAAAGACTGCACTGTAAATAAATCAATTTATTAGAGTTTGGTCTTGTTTCTAGTCAAAACATCTAAAAAACATTCTTAAACTAAAGGTGATTTCACATCCGTGGTTCGGTTCATTTGGTCCGGACCAAGGGCAACAAATGATACTTTGTAAAAGTTTTAAGCCATTTTGGGTTGTTTTCACACCACAATGATTGCTTTGGTCAGAACCAGTTGAGAAGAACCAAAATGCAGTCATGTGACTAAATCCACATCACTCATTGATCAGATTTTATTGAACGCATTTCACAAACTGCTATTGGATTGGTCAGATTTAACGCGCAGTAAAAATAAAAGCAAGTAGACAAACCGGCAGACAAAAAATGTTGCTTTTTACTATGCTGCCCTGGCTGATTGTATCCCTGGTCATCGTGTACTATATAATTTGTAAGCATCACTTTAAACAAACTATACAGTTCTAGAATAAAGCGCGGCTGTGGCTGAAAAACATCAGCCGATCCATCAGGTAATGTTTTCCCCCTGTCACTCTCTGTTTAAAATGGATGGTAAAGTGCTGTCAACAAATATTTTTCTCCACACCCCATAAGATGGGACAGCACATCGGACTACGACAGCTGGATTAATCCAAAAGGCGCAGCACTTTTTGCGGTTGGGTCTGTTTTAGTTCGGATCATGTTCTCACCACAAACTAACCACTCCAGGGTTCATTTAAAAGTGTACCGAGACCACCTCTTTAAGTAGGTCTCTGTAAGCTTTTTTGAGTGCGCACTCGAGTGTCTACATTCAAGCCAGCCCAAACGAACAAGAGGGAAAGAGGGAAAACGAACTCTAGTGCGATTCAACCAAATTAAATAAGGCAGGTGTGAAAACACCCTAAGATGCATTTTCTAGACAAGTAAAAAAATATTCTTTGGTTTTCAGAAATGACAAGTAAAAATTATATACTTAAAAAAATTATATTGGTTTGACATTAAGAGTATTTTACTTACCCCACAGGCATATTATTTAGCTTGTTTTGAAAAAAAGCTGAACTCGCATCATTTTGATTTATCATTTCTGAAAAGTTGTCTGGAAAATTACTTGTGTGGAAAATGCTTCTTGATTTGAGAATGTTTAGATATGGACAAGAGACAAAAATGTTTTGCTGTGTGGAACATCACAAAATCAATAAACCCAGAAAATTACAACCTACAGTATCAAGACAGAAAATAAACAACCAAAGTATGTTTTAGTAAGATTTCCCCTAAGATTGCATTTATTTGATAAAAAAAAGTACTTTCTAATTCACTGTAAAACTTTTCATTATCAATGTTGAAAATGGCTGCTTAATATTTTGCAATAACCATCACATTTTCTTTAATAAATTGAAGAAAGTTTTATTTCTTTTAGCTTGGCTAAAATGAAAGCAGTTTGTACATTTTCAAGAAAAAACTATTTTGAAGGTCAGTATTATTAGCCCCCTTAAGATTTTTATTTTTAATTAAAATATATTAATTGGATACAGAACAAACCACTGTTGTCCAGTGAATTGTCTAATTAACCCCAAACCTAATTAACCTAGTTAAGCTTTTAAATGGCACTTTAAACTGAATACTGCTATCTTGCAAAATTACAAGTAAAATATTATGTACTGTCATCATGGGAAAAGCAAATAAAAAAGTGATTAAAATTCCTTCATTTTCCTTCAGCTTAGTCCCTATATTCATCTGGGGTCACCACAGTGGAATGAACCGCCAACTTATCCAGCATATGTTTTGCAAAACTGATGCCCTTCTAGCAGCAACCCAGTAAACGCGCTCAGACATGTTCATACACTACGGCCATTTTAGTTTAATCATTTCACTTATAGCATGTGTTTGGACTGTGGGAAACCAGAGATTCCTGGAGGAAACCCATGCGAACACGAGAAGAACATGCAAACTCCACACAGAAATGCCAACTGACCCAGCCGAGGCTTGAACCAGTGACCTTCTTGCTGTGAGGCGACAATGCTAACCGCTGAGCCACCATGTCACCACAGTTATTATATACATTTTATATAT
>CAIGQQ010006790.1:0-11164 GCA_903798035.1 Danio albolineatus
TACTATATATTTTTTTTATTTAAACATTTAAACTCAAAAGTTTCAAATAAAGTTTCAAAAGCACAGTAGTTAAAACAACAGTGTATTTGAACCTATATGCTATAAAAACTAGTGTACAGTAGGTGTACTGTCACACCCTTGAATGTAATATATACCCATATTTAGAACAGTCATGTTTATTCTGACCCTTTTACTTATGCTTTTGCAGAAGATAAAAACGGCTTAAACCAGATAGCCTGGGAGGACATGCAAGGGCAGAATCTGAAGAGGATGAAATATAGTAAAAACCGAATTGTAGTGGATGAACCTGGCTACTACTATGTATACGCCAAGATCTGTTTTCGATATTATGAGGTTCACAACATGGAGAGACTGGACGTCAGCGATATAGAATTGGGTCAGTACATTTACCACGAAAACAGCTCACGGCTTGAACCTACTCTCCTTGCAAAAAGCAGCGGGACGCTCAAGTGGAACATTGAAAAGTATAACAAGTACTGCATGGAGCAGGGCAGAGGTGTCCGGCTGGGAAAAGACGATAGAATTTACGTCAGTGTATCCCACGCATGGCTGCTGGACCCGGAACCCGAAGAGACGTATTTTGGTTCTTTTAAAATAAGTGGTTGACTTTGAGAATTTTTTGCTACTGAAACATTTGTGCACATTTTTTCATCCATACGAACTTTTTCAAAGTGACCACGAACCACTGAGCACTTGTTTTCGATCACTGACTTTTGGATTTTGTTCAATATTGATGACGTCTAAGAGCACATTATGACTTTGAAGCTCTTAAGTACCAGCACTAGAAGACTCGGAATGGCCTCAGGCCTCATTTGTGTGTTTTTAAGGCCGATACTGGCAAAAGTATTCTCAAAGAAAACTGTTGCGAATCACAACGGTGGAGTGTTTTTAGACAGTCCCAGCAAAGTTCACCAAACTGCAGGAGTCTCAAAACAACAGAGGAAAATGTACAAACTAAACGGCCAAATTTGGTTGGAAATATAATTGGTTTAATATGAATGTTCATTGAAGTGTTGTTTAAAGCAATATCGCATTTGCTGAAATGAATGCCCTTAAGACTGGCTCACACTGTGCAAATTTTAATGATCCTTTATGATTGTAGCTTGTTCAAACAGTTGTTATAGCGTCACACTAATCGACAATCAAGACGTGCCAAACACGGACACTTGCATAACTCACCTGGAGTTGGATGTCATCAATCCATAACACTTGCAATAACCTGTGCTCTTAAATTATAACTTAAAAATACATAAACAATTTGCAGTGTTCATTTTAATTTAAGTTTTGACATTTCGCCAAGATGGTTTGAAGTTGTCATGCTGATTGAATTACCAAGTTCTGTGCTCCTATTGGTTCTTGGTTTGACGATCATCGTAAGAATCAAATCTGACACTTCCAGAACACGCCAATTCCTAACTTTCAATTTGGTGGCCAATTCGTATGAATTTGTATGATCTCATTTTTACATTTTAGTACGATTTGCTCATCCCTTAATGATGGTTTGGTTTAGTGGTGGCATTTGGTTGTCACCACAAATTTTTCGTATGACTGAAATTGTATGAATTGATACAAATTAGCCACTAAACGTACAAAATTTAAAATAGTTACGTTTTCTCATGGGATCAGGTTGGCCAAAATGTAGATCACGTCAACCATTAATTGGCTGTCGGTGAACATATGAAACCAATAATCAAAGACCACAGATTTTAGCCTAGCATGATAGGAATCTTTTACGATTTCAAAGAATGTCTCTCAGACCAGCTAATCCAGGCCAAAATCTCGCAGTGTGAGCTGGGTTATAATAAAAAAAAAGAAAAATTTATTATTAGTGCATAACAGGTTTGCAAATTTTTTCATGAGAAGTTTGACCTTATTGATTGGATCCCACTATAAAACAAAACAAACCAGTCTGAAATGTTTTTAACAAATGATTGATTGAAAGAAACATCAATGCAGAATTTTGGATTGTGCCAACTAGATTGAATGTTTATTTTTTGTAGATGTTTAGAGCTTCCCTTGGAATGCTGATTAAAACTGTGTTAAAATAAAACTGTTGAGCAACACATATCCAAACCGTCAACAAAAATCAAGGCAGCTGGACTGTCTTTGACTTTGAAAAGCAATGCGCAGGACCAAACTGAGTTTGGCATGCTCTTTAATTTAAAATATTTTTTTAAATGCACTAAGCATATTTATTTATTTTCTGTGCTGATAGGATGTTTGTTAAATGTTCTGTCTGTTGTATATTGTATATAACTGTATAATTGCCCTTATTCCATCCAATGCAAGAGATGTTTCGGATGCCGGGCAATGACTTTAGGACGGTTATACATGCGCTTTTGTCCCAGGCACAGAGCTCCTGTTTAAAGCTTAAATGGATTGGTTTCTCACTAAGAAACTTTGTATTTAAGTGTAATTCATTTGACAATTCTGTGTGCAAACACTTGTGGACAGCAGAATACATTGTTCTAAACCCAAAGCAAAACTACAGAAGTTTTGCCAACTTACAAAAACCAAACATTGTTAGCAAATGTTACGTTTTATTTTGTCTATTTATATTATTCTTTCTAATAAAGATACTTTTCTAAATAAAACATTGGCTTGTTCATGAAAGTACTTCAAATGAGGGTGTGAAGTGCTAAACGCTGTTCATATTTACCATGTTTTCCATGCAGAACAATGTTTTCCACCTCCAGAGGCATTCATAGTTTACATATGCGTTGAGTATATTTTCATATCGCCTCGACGAAGAAAAAGTACAGGCAGTTCCCAGCGTTAACTGGCTCCTCTCTGAATGTGACAGCTAAAGTAAATGTTTGGCCTTTCCTTTCTTTGTGGTATTGTCAGGCAAACGGGTGAATTACTCTAGCTGTGGGGTGGGGACGTGGTCATCCTTAAAATAATATCCACCCGTTAGTGGCAGTTGTTTTAGCCTCTAATTCACTGCAAGATATTCGGAGCATAATTTAGCTTGGACCTCGCAGCTGAGAGAACAGACGTAGGAGAAACAAAACAATATAGTTTCCCTTTGTGTATTTCTCAAGTCTAACTCAAGTGAACAAATTCATTTAAGAGGAACACTCAGTGCTGGCTCTAATCACTCAGCATAGCCAACCATTTAAAAGCACTGCGGTCTTTCAAAGTTCATATAAAACCAGACCTCAGAAATTGTTTTATAAACAAAAGAATATACGTATTAAAAACCATGCCTGTATAGAGTTGTAGTGAGAAATAGTTTAAGACGTCAAGTTGTAATGAATTAAAAAACTGTTGAAACTTTAAATGAACACAAATTGAAATCAGTGAACAGTAAACTCGTTGTCATGTTCAAGAAACCAGTCTGAGATGATTCGCGCTTTATGACATGTCGCATTATCCTGCTGGAAGTAGCCATCAGCAGATGGGTACACTGTGGTCACAAGGGAAGGACATGGTCAGCAACAATAGTCAGGTAGGCTGTGGCGTTGACATGATGCTCAATTGGTGCTAACTCTTTTTTTAGACCATTCTCTGTAAACCGTAGAGATGGTTGTGCGTGAAAATCCCAGTAGATCAGCAGTTTCTGGAATACTCAGACCAGCCTGTCTGGCACCAACAACCATACAGTACCAGATTCAAAGTCTCTTAAATCACCTTTCTTCCCCATTCTGATGCTCGGTTTGAACTCCAGCAGATCGTCTTGACCATGTCTACATGCCTAAATGCATTGAGTTGTTGCCATGTAATTGGCTGATTAT
This sequence comes from Danio albolineatus, assembly GCA_903798035.1. Taxonomy (NCBI): domain Eukaryota; kingdom Metazoa; phylum Chordata; class Actinopteri; order Cypriniformes; family Danionidae; genus Danio; species Danio albolineatus. Next base: position 3,759 of record CAIGQQ010006790.1, read on the forward strand.
AAATTAATGAGCAGTTGGACAGGTGTTCTTAATAAAGTAGCTTGTGAGTGTGCACTTTTATGTATGTATGTACATGAGCAATATCACACGAGCAGGAGTGCGATATGGCTGTATATGGTGGGCACTGGTAGGAGGCATGTGGGTGCTATACAGCCACATGATCACACTGCTACGAATGTGATATTGCATTTATACAACAATCCGGTGACCTAATCATGTATATATAAAAAAGGAAAAATAAAAAACAGAGTCTAAAAATCCTTTTGTATGAGAAACGACCTTCATTAGAACAGCAGAAAAGATTTAAGATTATAAGGCTGAACGACATGAAATGCCATCAGTCTACAGAGATATTGTTAATAATTAACCCTAAAAAAGCTAAGGCAGCGCAAACACTACTAGATTCAATTCAATTCACCTTTATTTGTATAGCGCTTTTACAATGTAGATTGTGTCAAAGCAGCTTCACATAGAAGGTTATAGTAAATTGAACGTGTCAGTCCAGTTATTAGTGTTGGAGTTCAGTTCAGTTCAGTTCAGTTCAGTTCAGTGTTGTTTAATATTCACTACTTGGAGTTCAAACACAGAAGAGTAATCCATCTATGTGCAGCTCTAGTTGCAGTCTAGGTGCCGGAGGGTGGAGAACTCGAGGCTCGTCTGTCCTTGGAGGGTCACAGGAATCAGTCTCATGCTTGCTACTCCGCCATGCACCAAACAGCTGCTCAGGATACAGTGTTGTCCAGGATTATACAGCGTGGTACAGGATTATATATTATGACTGTTGCGATAAGAAAAAACATTAAACACATGCGAGCATTTCTTCTCTCTGTCTGTTTCTTAACTAGTCTGCAGTAAAGAAAACTGGAGACTCATTAGAAACATGGCCAACCAAAAAGTAACTTAGGGTTATACAAAGAGTGGTCAACACAAAATACAAACATTCCTGATATGTGAGTTCCATCTCACACTCAATACACTACAATTACTATGGTATACATACAGCACTACAACATACAAAAGAGAGAGATCGACTTAGAAAGTCATTTACCTGTTTAACAATGATTTGATCAGCTGTAATTTAAAATTACGCTGGGTTTTTCCTCCTCTAAGGGCTTATTATGTGGTCTCTGTCGCCAGATTGTAGATGGTGCTGATTCTCCAAAATGATAAATATTTAAAGTAGACACTACCCTTATGAATAAACTGCATAGTTCAAATCTAAACAACTACATTCTTGCTTTAAAAAAGCCTTAAAAGTACATTACATTAGCAGTCCAACAGCTGCAATTTTTGTCAAACTGTAGAGAGATCTGTTTTCATATGTCATGTATATCAGATTCAAGAACCAGACAGAACTGTGTATATTTATGAATATATATATATATATATATATATATATATCTACATATATATATATATATACATATATATATATATATATATAAATTTATGGTGTTAATATATCTACTTTTTTGAAAATAAGATATAAGGGTGACAGCAATTATTCTGACATTCTTACAGTTTAGGATAATGGCTGTGTTTTAAAATTACAATTAATTAGTATTTTTAGGTTTAAATATTCTAAGTTTTTGTTGTTACACTAAACAACTCTTTAATTATTTTTATTGAAATATACCTTTATTTTGATATTGTATATTTTCATTTAAAATGATATATGTTTTTTTTTTTTTTTTTTTACATTTTATAGAAGAATAAAAATAACACAATGTATTTCATTTTTGGCTTCCACTTTCACTACAGGCCCTGTTTAATTTTGAATGCCAACAAAGCAAACTTCTCAAAGTTTCATTTTTTTTTTAGAGCATTTACAATTCTCAATACTTGGCATGCACGGGGTACCATAAAAATGTCAGGAAGCTTGCCAGCGGTGCACACACACTGGCTTTATGCCCCTATACTGTATAACGTAGCCTAGCCTCCGATTCACGTTACCTGACTCTTGTTTTGTTTTCTCCTTTGTTTTTGTTTTTTCATTTTTTTAATACAAACTTTATTGTTTGCATGTGTAAAAATAAAGGTTTTGGGTTACCAGTTTTCAATGCCAAAACCATAGTGTTGCAGCTGAACTGATTATTTAAAGTTTTTGTTTCAAGACAGTCTATCCATTATCTACCCATATGTGCGAGTGTCGCTCCATTTACAGCTCAGTCTATATGGCGCATACTTCATTTCTGTGGTCATCAGATGTTAGCTACCTGGTGTGAAAATGGTAATGGTCTTGACGTAGAACCAAATCTTTTGTGACCAAATTGTGCTTTTGTAAGCATATATCACGGGCATTGATATATTATTAGATTAGCTAACTGCGAGTGCCTCTTTTAATGGGTTTCTGTGGTGAGCGGGAAATAGCTTGAAGGTTAGATTTATAGAGCAGCTGGGAGCTTTGTTATTCACATTAAAGTTGCTTAGCAATTTGCACGCTCACGCATTCTTCCTTTGCTGACTAAGCTTCGCCGGTTGTTTTTACTGGGCGGCATGATCTACACGGCTCTCTGGCTGACTGTTAACATCTTCAACATGCTAACAAAACACAGCTATGCTGATATTACACTCCTTTGGAGGACTAAGATATGTGATCGTTTCTTTTTTGACATCATATAACCAATCAAAAGTACTAAATGCAATGCAACCTACTATGAAAATATATAATAATATATATATATACACAAGGAAAATTTACAGCTCCAATACACACACATACACACAAACCTGCTTGTAATTCCATAGTTCAGGACCTTGGACAGCTCAATTCCAATCAATGTCCAACTTAATCAGATGAGACAGGGGTTACTGCAGATGACCCTAAACGCATAGTGAAACTTTGACCAAAGCAAAACCTATAACAACAAGAATCTTCTAGAAGGAGTCCCTGATTTTTCTTCTACAGTATATATGGTAAGTCACATCAAAGCTAATTCAAAACAAACTCTAGGAATATAAGCGAGACTTTATCAGCTACATCAGTTGTTGATTGGATGCAGAGACGTGGGTGTTTCTTTAAGTAATTGAGGGATTGGAAAAAGGCTGTCATTGGGAAACTGAGTTATGATGTTTTGATTCAACATTACGAAGTCAAAACATGAAAAATCAATCAATCAATCAATCAATCAATCAATCAATCAATCACAGGGTATGCTGATTTTAAAATGCAACCCAGTCTCATTGGAAATATGTGCCAAGGGATACATTTTTGAGAACCGAGAAATATGTACCCTGGACTACATTTCATTCAGCATACATTTAATTCATTTCACAAATTCAGGCGCAGTGCACACTTTTGACAATCTCAAATATGCTACTGGGGCACATATCTCATTTATGTCATTTCTCGTAAATCCACTAGAAGCCACATTATACACTTTTGGCAGTCTCAACATCCATCTGATGCGCGTCTGTGAGTGAGATCGGTTGGCTTATCGTCGTGCATAATATATTAGCTTGATATCGACTAAACCAATCCACCCCTTCCCTAAACCCATCTAATAGTGTTTTCAAATACAAACTAGAAGAGAAAAGCAATCATTGCCGCATGTTTCTGTCATAGCATTACAATACTTTTTTATTTTATCTGGTTTCTGAAACTGTCTGTCGCCACACTCAAACCCTGATCTGCCCGGCTTCCTGAAGTCTGACGCCATTCGTGAGGATTTATAGAGCAAACCAGTCATGCTGGGAAAGCCGTCCATACAGAATTAAGCAGTCAGCTGTACCACCCCTTAGCATTAGTTTTACACACAAAATACATTTCTCTACATTTTCGTAATGGGTTGTTAATATGCTTAAAAGTTGTTGTTAAAAGTCTCCTAGTTGGTTTTTTTTTTACTGTCCAACACAATTTCAAGTTTACATGTGTTATTGTAAAATAAAAACACACATTAGTTCAACATTTTAATTTGACACCACTTTCCATCCTAAATAGCTATACCAGCTATATTATACTAAAACGTTTTACATTTAACTTCTCAATTCACCATAACAAAAGGTTAGCAACCCCATAGTAACACTCCATAACAAACAAACACCACAGAACATGCTTCTCAGATGACCATAGCAATGCATGGCAACAACAACAACACAGAACCTTGCTAACAACCGAAAGAATAAACAAGACATGTCACAAAGTTAAGAATGGGAAAAAGTCTAACCGTCAATATGGTGAATAAAGCCCCGCCTACTAGTACAGGAGCCTATCAGCGACCGCTATAGACTGGCGATTCTCTGGGAGATAACCTCAGACCTTTACTTCAGCTGATGTGGTCAACAAACACAGTGTAATCTCGGCGAGTACTTGCTTCATAAGACATAATTAATATATCCATGTGAAGCTTAAAACTTTTAAATGAACCAACTACACTTGAAAACAAAAGTTTTCTGGTTTTGTAATCTGAATGAAATGAAGGCGAGGTACAGTCCGTCCTGTCAAACACACATCACATTACAGCAACTGCTCAAACACCCACAAACTAAAGAGTCGCTGTCATTTCAGGAGGAGACTCACCTTTAAGACCAATTTGTGAATTACTTCAGAAGACCGGCGCAATCTGACAAAGCTTTATTCAGAGGATGATTATGTGTAGAAGAGCTATAAATGAGGTTGGTGTCGTGATCTTGTTTCTGTCAAGTGTGTATGCGCATTAGCTGGGCAAACTTTTAATTGATTTGAACACTTTGAAATGAAACTTATTAGACAGTTTTTTTAATTTGATTTATTGGTGATTCCAAATATGGAATGAAATCAGAAGATTGGCAAACAATTTTAGAGAATTTGATGTTTCCCTATTCAGACAGAATGTCTGAGCACACTGAGAGGTCTGAGAGGCGTTTTCAAAGTGAAATGCCAAGTGAAATGCCTTGCCATAAAAGGACTTTGTTATCAGATCACAATAGCATCAGTTTAGCAAATATTAACATACTGATTTATGTAAATGAGGGCTGAAAATTAAGTAATGAGGGTTTGTAGTAAAAAAACAAAAGCAAATGACAGCCACCAAAATGAACAAAAATACTCTACAGAAAGGAATAAAATATGGACAAGTGAAATTAAAAATACCTAGTTTCTCTAAAATCTGCCTGAACCAGAAGTTGCTGAGACTTTTATTTCAGTATGGTCCTTTACTTCCAATAAAACTGAATATTTAAAAGGGCCGGGGCTTTCTTTGTGCGCATCTTTCCCTCATAGCAAACTGACTGTTAGATTAGTGTGGTTAGGAATAATGTAAGACTATAGGACCACCACCTCCAAATTCAGAACAAAAATGCTTTTTTTTTTTTTATAATTTATTAACATAGATTAATTATTCACCAAAAGAATAACATTGCAGGCTATCAAAATAAACATTGCATATTTTGGTTTCATTCATTCATTCATTTTCTTTTCGGCTTAGTCCCTTTATTAATCCGGGGTCGCCACAGCGGAATGAACCGCCAACTTATCCAACATTTGTTTTGCGCAGCGGATGCCCTTCCAGCCACAACCCATCTCTGGGAAACACATCCATACACTCTCATTCACACACATACACTACGGACAATTTAGCTTACCCAATTCACCTGTACCGCATGTCTTTGGACTGTGGAGGAAACCGGAGCACCCGGAGGAAACCCACGCAACCACGGCGAGAACATGCAAACCCCACACAGAAATGCCAACTGGCCCAGCCGGGGATCGAACCAGCGACCTTCTTGCTGTGAGGCGAACGTGCTACCCACTAGGTCACCAATATTTTGGTTTCACACAGACTGTTTTGTTTTAGCAGTATTCGAACCTCAACTATAAATAAAAAACCTTAGAAAAGCAAAGATGTCATCTAGATATTACTAGAAAAAACACTGAGCTGTTCTGACCTCTGTTATCAGATGGAAAAAACATAATTTGAGCACCAAACAGGAAGACTTGCGGTTTAGAAAAGGGAATACCCTGCTTACTCATACTGCATGCAGTCATCTTAACCCTTTACTGAGATTACACATCTTCTGGATATACATATATAAAAGCATGTTTGAGTCACTGAGGTCATCAGATTACATATAGATTGAAGTATGTCTTTAGTCAGCCATTTCTCTGGATCTGCTATGTGATTGTTTGTTCAGATAACAGGGAGCATTTCTGAACACCTGTAACAGCTGTAATATCTCATAATAGCAGCTTTCTATAGAATGTGGCCCTTCCATTTTGTCTTTATTTTAATTTATTCTACTTTCTTAATAGTTCCAAACTTTGTTTTAATAGAAGTTAATGCATCAACACCAGAATTCACACAGTTTCAACATTCATTCATTCATTTTCTTTTCGGTTGTCCCTTTATTAATCCGGGGTCTCTACAGCGGAATGAACCGCCAACTTATCCAGCATTTGTTTTACGCAGCGGATGCCCTTCCAGCTGCAACCCATTTCTGGGAAACATCCATACACTTATACACTACGGACAATTTAGCTTACCCAATTCAACTCTATCACTTGTCTTTGTGGGGTAACCGGAGTACCCGGAGGAAGCCCACTCAACCACGGAGAGAACATGCAAACTCCACACAGAAATGCCAACTGACCCAGCCTAGGCTTGAACCAGCGACCTTCTTACTGTGAGGCGAACGTGCTACTCACTATGCCACCGTGGCACCTCACTATTTCAACATCATGGCTGTTATGTTGAATATAATAAATTAAATAAATGTATTTGTAATGTAATATATAAATACATGTTATACATTAACCAATAAAATGTTTAACATTCTACAGTTTTTCAGTTTTTCCATTGACATGGTATAGGTGGAAGAGCATCCGCTGCGTAAAACATATGCTGGATATTTGGCAATTCATTCCACTGTGGCACCCCAGACTAATAAAGGGACTAAGCTGAAAAGAAAATGAATGAATAAATATTAACCTTGTTAAGTCTTTAAATTGCACTTAAAGCTGAATGTGTGAATATGATTGTCTTGAAAAATAACTAGTTTAATAAAAATGATCTGAATTTTTTTTTTAAATTATGTCAGGTCAGCATGGTGAGGGCAAAAAGAAATGATTTATATGAATTATTAAAAGTGTATTTTGAAACACATTTGAAAATTGTGAAATTGTGAAAAATAGCTTAAGAAATGTTTGAAAAAGATTTACAAATTGACAGAAGGACTAATATATTTGTATAATTCTGCATACACACACAAACACACCTGAAGATAATGCTAGACTCTCAGAAATAAAAGTACAGGAGCTGTCACTGCGGCCGTACCTTTCAAAAGATACATATTTGTACCTGAAGAGTCCTTAATGGCAAGGCAAGGCAAGGCAAATAAGGAAAGGCAAGTTTATTTAAATACTGCAGCACACTTCATACACAGTGGCAATTCAAAGTGCTTTACATAAACAGAAATAAAATTAAAGTATA
>CAIGQQ010006803.1:0-19993 GCA_903798035.1 Danio albolineatus
ATATAATCCATAATCATAACTCCTGTACAGCAGTCCCACAACATTCTGACACACGATGACACTGGAATACCCTGTCAGTGATGTCTAGTGTCTGGGAATGAGCTTTTACAGTGTCTGCTATAATGTTAATGTTGTTTTCGTGTGTTTACATAGATAAATATGGCCACTGTGTAAATACACAGTATAGTTACGATCTTATCGCCACATTAGATGGTTATGATAACATAATATACGCCTTCAGTGATTTCCTGAAGATAAACACCAAACAATAACACAACTGGAATAACTCCAGCAATCGTGATCGTCTGATCTCATATGAAGCAAGAGATGGTGATGACATATGATGACATGTGCAGGTGTTGAAGTGCTGGCCCAATTCTTAGGGGGAAGTTTTGAAGCCCTTGCCTTTAACCCTCGGTTGTAAGGGCCAAGGGGAAGGGGAAGGGCCAAGGGGTAGGGGTACAAAAATAGAATTGGGATTGGGCCTAAACCTTTGTGTTGGACCATATTTCTAATATAAGCTTGAAGAGTTGTCCGTAGCAGGGTGGTGCTGACGTCACAGGCGAGGCTGTAGTCCGTTTATAGCCTGATGTTAGCTTTTCAGTTCTTGCGTTTGCATTTACGACCCAAAAGTGCCAAAAATTGTATTTTTGTGTGAGGATTATCCAGCTGGACAAAACGTGTGAGTGTAATGAACAGTGTTTCAACACAGAGCTTATTATTTGCAAACTTCGAAAAGCCTATGGGAAAATCCTATAGGGATTTTATAGAGGGAACCAGTTTTATGCTAGCAGCCGATTGGTCTACAAGCTGACGTCATAGTTCCTTCACTCTATAGTCAAACCTGGATTATAATTTTGAATTTGCATGTGTTTTTGAGGCCTGGGACGTTATGAGGATTTTAAAAGCATTCAGGCATAAGAAATTGTACCTTTAATAATGATTAATTGTATTGAATTATTTTTATTGTTATTTAAATGCTTCATCTAAATACTGTTAGACTCGGAAAACATAAAACACTGTGTGTATCTTTTTCTCCCCCTACAGAATCATCCCAATCAATCTGAAATAATTAATTTGATTAATTCTAAACCACTGAGCCACCTTCCCGCCCCAAAATTGTATTCATATTGCAGATTATCGCAATGTTAGATTGTTTTCCAATACCGTGCAGCCCTAGAAGATGTGTTTGTGTTCAGAGGGACTCACGTAAGCCATGTAGAAGTGCTGCTTCAGCTGCAGGTATTTCTTCCATTTACTGCTGCATTCTGGATCCAAAGTGTTCAGAGTGTGATCTGAGCAAAAACAGGAAATCCGAAATATTTTTACGCTTCATTAAAAAAAAGAGCGAAATTGTGAAATATTTTTATGGTTTAAAAGAAAAGTTTGCCATCTGAATATGTTGAAATATAGTCATTTTTTCATGTGATGCAAAGCTGGATTTTCAGCATCATTACTCCAGTCTTTAGAGCCACATGATCAGAAACCTGTTTAATATTTCTGATCATTATTTATGAGAACAACTGAACTGCTTCGTATTTTTAAGAAAACTGATGCATTTTATTTTTCAGGGCTCTTTTGTGTATGGACAGTGCATTAGCGTTAATCAGAAACTGTCAATCTCATTTAAAAACTTGCTAATTGCCAAATGGATGATAAATGAGACTTACTTTAGTTTGTTACATTGAGGAAAAAAGGATAGCAGAGTGACATAACAGACATATTTGTATTATTTAAATCTTATTATAATATATAATGCAACATAAGTCACTTTGGATTAAAAAAAAGGTTTATTTATGTTATACACTAACCGGCCACTTTATTAGGTACACCTGTCCAACTGCTAACTAACGCAAATAGATGAAAACAATAGAAAGGCAATGGTAAATCAAATAACCACTGGTTACAACCGAGGTCTGCAGAAGAGCATCTCTGAACACACAACACGGCCAAATTTGAGGTGGATGGGCTACAGCAGCAGAAGACCACACCGGGTGCCGCTCCTGTCAGCTAAGAACAGGAAACTGAGGCTACAATTCACACAGGCTCACCAACACTGGACAGTAGAAGACTGGAGAAACGTCGCCTGGTCTGATGAGTCTCCATTTCTGCTGCCACATTCAGATGGTGGGGTCAGAATTTGGCATCAACAACATGAAAGTATGGATCCATCCTGCCTTGTATCAACGGTTCAGGCTGTTGGTGGTGGTGTCATGGTGTGGGGGAGATTTTCCAGGCACACTTTGGGCCCATTAGCACCAACTGAGCATCGTGTCAACCCCACAGCCAACCTGAGTATTGTTGCAGACCATGTCCATCCCTTTATGACCACAGTGTCCCCATCTTCTGATGGCTACTTCCAGCAGGATTACGCTCCATGTCATAAAGCGTGAATCATCTCAGACTGGTTTCTTGAACATGGCAATGAGTTCACTGTACTCACATGGCCTCCACAGTCACCAGATCTCAATCCAATAGAGCACCTTTGGGATGTGGTGGAACAGGAGATTGGCATCATAGATGTGCAGCCGACAAATCTGCAGCAACTGCGTGATGCTATCATATCAATACGGAGCAAAATCTCTGAGGAATATTTCCAGTGCATTGTTGAATCTCTGCAATGAAGGATTAAAGCAGTTCTGAAGGCAAAGGGGCTCCAACACGGTACTTGTAAGGTGTACCTAATAAAGTGGCCGGTGAGTGTAGTTGTCATGCATTTTATTTTTAAATGTGTATTTATGTTATTTTGACTTAACTAAATAATAAATACAATTAATTTGAAATATAAATCTTTTGCAGTATGTCACTTATACTGATTAACAGTACAAATTAAAATATATTACCTATGTTATAATTCATATATTAATTATTACTATTAGTATTATGAATATATAAGACTGCATATATTAATTATATCACAAAGAATATATTAAAACATATTATTAATAATAACATATTAATTGATGAATTAATATAATATTAAAGTAAAACCCACCGGCCTTCTGGTAGAAGTTGGCGGTCTCGAAGGCTAGCGCTGCAATGAGGGAGGCGTTGTGTTTCAGCTCGATGGCTCTGGCGATGGTCACTAAACACACACACACGCACACATACATGCACACACACACACGCACACAAACACACACAGTTTAAAGCATTTTACATTAGTCATCCTTAAATTTAATTGATCCACATATGTATAATATTAAGTAAACTGCATCGATTATTAATATACAATCATGCAAAATGCTTAAATAAATGTGACAAAAAATTATATTTACTGCTGTTAAACCCTTTTATAACAGAGTTGACCATAACAGAGGTGACATTTTTAATGCTCTAGCTCCAGATGCGAACCTTAATCCAGACTGGCATGTCTAAAACACAATACTAGGCATTTTCATCATAGTATTGTTTATTATTAAAGTGACTGACAGAGATGACATGATGCCACAATGCCTTCCAGAGTTTCCCACCACGGGAAGTGACATCATTTGGAGCAAGTCGCATGCTTTTTCTATTAGCGCTTTACAGATTGTTCTGCCTTTTATAACCGATGTAACAGAGTTGACCAGAACGTAGAGACTGTGGGAATATACATTTATATAATATAATTTCAAATGAACAATAATCTACATATAACTGAAAAGTTATATTCTTTGGGTTTTAATTATATAATTACATTAACAGCTCAGCCATGAGGGACATTAAACCTTTGTCTTCCTGACTACTGCCGGAGCTAAAGTGATGCAAATTCTACAGGCAGAGTCTCAACGAGTCTGCCTTTGTCTTTAGGTGATACATTCAACCCCTTTTGTTGATGAACATGTGGTCAGTGTCTGGGCAGGATTCTAACACCTATATGCCGGTTATCATGCTGACCCCGATACTCAATTTGCATGCTTAGTTTAGCCATCTCCCCTCCTCCTAAGAAGACAATATAGACAGGACAACTTTGTCTCAAATCAGACTTGTGATAAAACTCGCAGACTGCAGACCTCCAGTAGGCTCTGCAGACACATGGACTTCTTGAAGACGCTGTATGACTGCAGATTAACCAACACGTCTCAATAAAAGAGTTCTGCTTGTTTCGAGTCTCCTGGTCTGGGTTCTCGCCTCTCTTTTCACGCATTTTTATTTTTACAACAAGACACACACTAAATGTGTTTTTTTATAACTGAAATTACGAATAATACTTAAAATAGATGTCTCATGCAAATTTTTACTTAGTAAACACACAAAAAAACATGAAAATATCAATTATTTGATGAAAATTGAGGCTGAACGTCTGATACAGGAGGCGGAGACTGTTCAAATCGGTGCAAGAGGAGTCTTTAAGGTAATATTTGAGATATAAAATGTCTGTAAATACACACAAAAGTATTATATTTTAGATCAGGAATCACCAAACTTGTTCCTGGAGGTCCGGTGTCCTGCAGATTTTAGCTCCAACCCTAATCAAACACACCTGAACAAGCTAATCAAGCTCTCACTAGGTATACTTGAAACATCCAGGCAGGTGTTTTGAGACAAGTTGGAGCTAAACCCTGCAGGACACCGGACCTCCAGGACAGAGATTGGTGATCCCTGTTTTAGATGTAACTTGAGAGAATTAGTGTTATTATTCAAAGCGGCTTCGTTAAAGTTTTATTTTTTGACAAATAATAGAAGTGTTATTAAATGTAGCTGTATTGTGATGGTGACTGGAGTTTGCTTTACCCTCCTGCGCCTCTGCTTGACTCTGGACGATGTACGTGTCGATAACTCGCGGCTCCAGATCTCGGCCCTTCTCTGCTGGAGTGATGAGCCGTGGAATATGAGTCTCCTGATGGCCAGAAAAGACATGATAAACTATTTACAGGGTTTCTCACAGTCAGATTTAAGACTTTTAAAGATTATTATGAATGAAATTGCAGACTTATAAAGGGCTCTTTATAGTATAGTATAATTAGTTATTTCTTAGCCACATATTTTAAATAAACTAGGGCTGTCAATTGATTAAAAAAATTAACTAATTAATCACACTTTTGTTTGTGATTAATCATGAAAAGCCGTATTTATTACAGAAATAAAAACACAGCCGTGTAAGTGCCATTTGAATTTTAAAACAATCAATGCCAATAACAAACAAAAATTATTTCCATGTTGGATTCTAAGTGAACTACAAAAAAATCCAAAATACAGGCATTGCAGATATGGAAATTGGAAGAAAATAATAATAATAAAGTATTGAATACAAACAATTGTTTTCATTGTAAAGTTGTTTTGCAAGTTGAGAACATTAATTATAAAGTAGAAACAATTTTGCTTAGTCCTCCTTAACATTAGCCAGTCCAGTCTGTTGACATTATTGGGTGACAACACACACGCATGCACACACACACACACACACACACACAGACAGACAGACAGACAGAGAGAGAGAGAGAGAGAGAGAGAGAGAGAGAGCGCGCGCAGTACAGCGCACTCCCTTCAAATCATCACGACGCACGACTATGGTTCTTAAAGTATGGCTGTATTTCTCAAGTAAGGATTCTGATACAGCAACACGAAGCAGACGCTTTAGAAAAGTTGAGTGTAGGGGGGAAACACGTCAAACTTAATTAAACATTTGAGGGTGTTTGGAATCAACTTAGAGAGGAATGGGCTGTCTTTGACATCATCTGGCACTTTCACTGAGTACATTTACATGATCCATATTATCCATATTATCCTTTATCCATATTCCTTTGCTCATTAAACACACGCAGGGCCGGAGCGAGCTGAACTGGTGCTCTAGGGGAACGGTGATCACGCCGCCCTCAACCCCAAAGTGAAAAAGAAAGTGACCGGTTCGCGGATGAACGTGAGGACCGGGAGGGAGGGGGTAGGTGTCGCGGATTAAAGTGAGGAACGGGGGGTTCGCTCACTATTCTGCCGCCCTTGTCGGTCGCCTAGGTCGCCTCTATGGACGCGCCGGCCCTGAACACACATCGGACACAACAGGAAATAAAAAAAACTGCCACTGCGTTAAATGCGCTAATTTTTTTTAACGGTTTAAATATTTCAAATTAATTGGCATGCGTTAACACGCTAATTTTGACAGCCCTAAAATAAACTGTTGAAACAAGCAGACCCTAGTTGTATCCATGTACATTTTTCAATATAAAAATATATATGTATCTTTAAAACTATAATAAACTAAATGTATGCACAACAGTCAGGTCCAGTTCAGTGTCCTCATCATACACTCACTGGCCACTTTATTAGGTACACCATATGATGCGAATCTCCCGTTCCACCACATCCCAAAGGTGCTCTACTGGATTGAGTTCTGGTGACTGTGGAGGCCATTTGAGTACAGTGAACTCATTGTCATGTTCAAGAAACCAGTCTGAGATGATTCACGCTTTATGACATGGTGCGTTATCCTGCTGGAAGTAGCCATCAGAAGATGGGGACACTGTGGTCATAAAGGGGGTGGACCATTCACACATCCATTCCAACATACCGGTAAATTCTGACACCATTAACAACAAATGAGCTCTAAACAGCTGCTCTTGTGTTTGTAAACATAGAAGGGGTCGGGCGTTTGTTGATTGCTTCACTTTTATTTAAAGCTTTAGCATTCATGCAGCTGCTTTGTCCCAGAAACATCTAAAGGCAGAAGTGGAACCGCAGCTAAAGTTAAAGGGCACATACATTAAGCCGTTTTTAAGATTTTATATCACTACTATGGTTGTTCTGAGTGTGCCAGTCTAGGTTCATATCAAAACACAATTCAGATTGTTTTATTATAATGTGTTAAAAAGTGTAATTTTGGGGGCGTGTACACAGGTCGCTGTTTTAGGGGTGTGTTGCTTCACATGCAAATTAGTTTCGACTTGCCGCCAATCTTAACAAGGGGGTGGAGCCAAGAGCGCCCCTGCTTTGTGTACGGCAACAGACAGGCAGACAGAGAGAAGCATTCAGACGTACGTGTACGACCCGGACACAGAACAAGCAGAGACGACTGTTGAGGAATCAATAATCCTAATGAGCCAGAATGTGTCAGAGTTGTAGTTACAAAATCATTTATGTCTTTGTCCAGTTTTACAGCCGCTATGTAACGATGCATGCATCATCCGTAATGCGTTTGATAAAGTTCGCCATATCAGAGTTTTACAAACAAATACAGACAAGACATAAAGATATCCACTAAGATAAACACTGCATTGGTATGATTTATATGCAAAAAGGATCGTGGATTGGTGGAACTGATCCATTTTTCAAAAACTATTTATTTCAATTGGTCCACCGTTTTTATGTTGTTAAATAGAAAAAAAAAGGACTGGGTGTGTTTATATCCCCCCAATATGACGGTCTATACACTATACCTACACATATGACTGTCCAAACAGCTTAAAAAGTAGATTTTTCATCAAAGGTGCCCTTTAAATAGTCATAAAAGTTAAATGTTTCGTTATAACACCCCCCACCCCCCATTTTCAGGGTTTCAGGCAGTGTGCGTGCTAAAATCACTGCCGTTTTGTTTTCATTCTTACCTTGAGGGTTTTAAATATCCCAGCAGCACTTTTCAAACTCTTGTGAACATCTTTGGCCTCCTCCTCAGTGATGCTGCAATAAAAAATGCATTTAGTGCAATAATGATTACAGCTGCGTCTCAACCAGCTCCCTAGCTCCCGGGGCCATTCATCAGTAGGTGGTGTGCATGAAGTAAGGCACTAGTAAGGGCACTGATGAGCTTGGATCACTACAGGGAAACACTGACGGTGACATGAGAACATCACTCTACAATATCAAAACTGGAGATTATAAACAACAGCAGAACTAAACATTTTCAAATATTAATTTTAGTATTTATATAAGTATATCACTGCTAAATAATTGGATTGTTTTATACACCAGCAACATTTCAACCATTAAACAATTAGATTAGACTTGTCCTAACCTATCTAGCTATGTTCGTTCTTGCTAAAAATAAATAAATAATGGATTATTTTTAGATAAACATTTCTCGTTTGTCCTTACGTTGTCCTGATGATTTGGGGCACGTTTCTATTTGCGCTTCCAAACTTCCGTTAAGGGTGCATAGCGCGTTTTGATGTGCCCTGATTTGCACTGTGGGACTTTTCAGGATGCAAATGTTTCAGTGCAATTTTGTGATTGAGACTGAAAATGACTGACAGAAGAATGGTGCTGATTGAGATGCACCCTAGGTCTTGTTGTACTTTTTTCTACATTTTTATACACTTGGGTAAATGTGCAGTAAATCTGAGCCTGTTTAATCTTTTCAAATAACCTGCTAACTTTAAATCTCATTTATTACATTTTTAATGATCAAGTATATTAAATAATGGCTTTAAAATTTGAATACTTTTATTAACTGGGAGGAAAGGTAGCAGATTGGTATGAGACACTTCTCAGTATTATTTCAATCCTATTATAATATTTACTGCAAGGTATTTCACTTTGGTTAAAAGCATCTGCCATATCCAGAAATGTGAAAATATGTAAAATAAGCTTTTAATTTTTATATGCATTGTTAATTACATTTTATATATATTAGTTTAGGTTGAAAATAAAAAGTTATAAAAAAAGTGTAAAAAGTTATTAAAATAAAGTTATTTGTTGTTAGTTTATATTAACTCCCCATGTATTAACTAATGATAACAAACATGAATTTAGAAATGTAATAATGAAAAATTAATAATAATTAATAATAATTAGTAATAATGAATTAGTAAATGTTAAACTATGAATATTAGATGCTGTACTAATATTGTTTATTATTAATTCATATTATCTAATGAAATCTTATTGTAAATCGCAACCATATTTATTTATTTATCTATATAATGTTGAAAATTTTCATTATTTCTGTTTTTAAATAATTATATATTTTATATAACAAACACGATTTTCACTAGCACAACAATGCAGGAAACTGGTTGGTTTCTAAAAGTGGAATTATTTTGCACAACATATTTATATTATAAACAAAAATATAAACATATTTTTACAAAATACCTGACAGTACTCTTGTCGCCTATCTGAGTTTTAGGAACAACAAATAATAACTGGACTTCTAGTTGATCATTTGGTATCAGAAGTGGCTTATATGAAAGGTGAAGGCCTCTAGATTACGCTGATTTTACCACAATAAAATATGATCATGTCTTGATGTTGACTGATGTAATGAGGACAGTGCGGTCTGACTCTGCTTAGACTAAAGTCTCGTCACTGAACAGAAATAATGTCCAGTATAGAATATAAAGTCATGCTGCAGTGGAGACAGAATGAATATTGTGTGTGACTCCCATGAGCTTGGAGGACTGCATCCACACATCTCTGCAGTGACTCAAATAACGAATTAATAAAGTCATCTGGAATGGCAGAGAAAGCATTCAGGACTCCCAGAGTTCATCAAGATCCTTTGGATTCATCTTCAACGCCTCCTCCTTCATCTTACCCCAGACATGCTCAATAATGTTCATGTCTGGTGACTGGACTGGCCAATCCTGGAGCACCTTGACCTTCTTTGCTTTCAGGAGCTTTGATGTGGAGGCTGAAGTATGAGAAGGAGCGCTATCCTGCTGGAGAATCTGCCCTCTCCTGTGGTTTGTGATGTAATGGGCAGCACAAATGTCTTGATACCTCAGGCTGTTGATGTTGCAGATCTCTCACATGACCCCATACTGAATGTAACCCCAAACCATGACTTTTCCTTCACCAAACTTGACTGATTTCTGTGAGATTCTTAGCTCAATGCGGGTTCCAGTAGGTCTTCTGCAGTATTGGTGATGATTGGGATGCAGATCAACAGATGATTCATCAGAAACATCCACCTTCTGCCACTTTTACAAATGATCAACTAGAAGTCAAGTTATTATTTGCTGCTTTTACAACTGGGATCGACTACAAGACTTTTATCAGGTAATGTACATGTAAACATAAACCTCCCATAGAAAGGCTGTGATCTATAAAAAAACAACTAATTTGCTCAGATGTAAGTAAACATATTAAGCTTAAATATTGACTTAAATAAGCCACTTTAAATAATCATTATTAAATAAATAACATCTTTAATCTAGCATACGTTCACTTTAAGGAAGGTTTCTATGCAAAGTTTTATAAGTGAGAGCCCCGAGCTGTACACAACTACTTAAAGAGAGTTTACAAAGCTTCAAAACGAGAAACCACATGATAAACCATAGAATGACGGATCATAATAAACCATGAAACTCACTTCTCCTTTCCAGCCAATCGGGAGGCAAACTTGGTGTACCAGAGGGCCACATTAAAGGCCATAGACACCAGCTCAAACACGGCGTCCTGCTGCGCACTGAAACACACACAGTTGACATTTTTATTCAATTTATTTTCAAACACTGTAATGTTACTTATTTATGCAATGATAAAATGCATTCTAGCTTAAGACACATTGTGCTATTATCACTGCATTCAAATACATAGAAAATGCATTAAAAATAAAGACCAGTTCACCAAATTGTTTACTTTTGCATTCTAAGATGAAACCCGGGGTCTGTTCTTCATACGTGGATTACTCAATTAGCTGGATTTGGTTATTGACGATTTGACACGATCCTGGATTGTTTCGTTCTTCAAAACTCATCTGAGAGTTGTTGTCATATGAACAGTTCTGGTAGCTGAAACCTGCTCGGGAGCAGCAGCTCATTTCATATACACAGGATTAGATCAGGTCACTTCAAGCAAAGGTAATACTGAAAGTATACTGTAATACTGTATATACCTATAGGTTATATACACTTAGGAAAATAGAAAAAATAAATAAATATATATACATACACATACACACATTTATAATATATAACAATTAATAACATTTCTGTTTATATACATATAAGTTTAAAATCTGCACTTCGATATAAAAGTACAAAAACGGGGTGGTTCTCCCCAAGGGGTTCAAAGAGAACATTTAAGGGATAATCAACAGCTTGCCGTGCGTTAAAGGATTTTAATGCACGACGTGGAGGCAAAGGACCACACGACGCAAAGCGCAATATTTGTCTGAATTTTTGTCAGTTTTTACATGTTAGATTTTCTAGTCCCTCCACTGAATCAGCTGTGACAGGCTGACAGGCAGACAAAGAAAATGTGTGTGCTGTTTACACCTGCTACTATTATTAAGATGCGATTTCATCAGTCTGATCACAGGTGGACAAATAAAACATTCCCAGTCACACCTGGAGTATGTTTCCAGTCACACGTTTCTTTTGTCTACTTTCTACCGCTTCTATGACGAGGGAGGATCTGTATGTTGTCTTTGTCTTGACAAAAAGCTGGCCTACCTACAGTATAGCTGAATTTCCACGATTTACATTTCATAATACACATACAAATCTTATAAAAGGTGCCATGTTGATTGAATATGCATTTTCAAGTGTACTCTAGAGTCTTTGAAGCAGCCAAAGTCTATTTCAGAAATCTCTGCTGTTAAATATGGGTATATTTTGCATAATGAAAAAACATCAGGACAGGTAGGAGAACATTTTGCTTTATTTATCCTCTTTAAAACAAAAGCAATCAGCCAAACACACAGGATCAGTGTAATATTACATTATTTACACTCATAGATGAAACTTATCTTTGTGATCTGACAAATAAACCCACCTGAGAAAAAAATAATAGGTTCAAACGTCCAGAGACTGACCGTTAGATACACCAAAGATTAATTATATATCCAGATTTAACAACAGAGATGCAGGAGATTAGATCCAGCCACGGTCTTGAGATGGTCTGGCCGACATAAAGCTTCCCTCGGGGGGAGCCGTTCGCGGAGCTGCCGCTGACCGCCTGGAGCTTCCAACATTTATAAAGACGCGCTATCCATACACATAAACCGCCGATTTGACTTTAAAATAACTACATTCTCGCTTGAAAAACTCTTAAAACTTGATTTTGTGGCATAATTGATGAGTATTTTCCTAATTTTGCGGATTTCCCGTCCGCCATTAACAGCCCTCATCGGTTTCATTCGCAGCACATGCGAGTTGCTATAGTAACTGTAAACGTTTGGGAGAAGCGCATTTATTTCCAACTGTGATCAAAACTGACTGGAACTACCTGTGCGCTTCAACAAAATAATGCACACCCTCCAGCCAATCAGAATCAAGAATTTCAACAGA
Organism: Danio albolineatus; assembly: GCA_903798035.1. Taxonomy (NCBI): domain Eukaryota; kingdom Metazoa; phylum Chordata; class Actinopteri; order Cypriniformes; family Danionidae; genus Danio; species Danio albolineatus. The sequence continues at coordinate 12,147 of CAIGQQ010006803.1, forward strand.
CCATGGAATAATTATTAATATAAACTTTTTAGATACAAATGTGTACTATTTCAAGGTACCGACCCAGCTTTAGTACAATTTCTGTTTGATAATAGACATAGTTGGTGGTTCATTCCTCTGTGGCGACCCCAGATTAATAAAAGGACTAAGCCGAAAAGAAAATAAATGAATGAATAATAGACATGCACAATATTCCACTGTTTTATGTTTGTTTTTTATAAAGGAATAATAATGTGTGCAGTCATGCACGTGTTTTGACAGCTAATATGACAGTGATTTGATGCTTCACAAGAGTTGCAGACACCTTTATCGATATCAAAATACTTTTTGATGCAAAATTAATTTAAATTTCTTCCACCGATTAAGAAACTTAAATACTATAATCTAAACACTCGACACATGTAAGGCCTGATTTATACTTCTGCGTCGAGTGATTGCCTTGACCCATGGCTAGGCCCACACAGAATCTAAGCGCGCAGAAATCCGCAGATTTTCGTAGATTTTTAGCCCATCGAGTCTATGTATTTACTTGTGTTAATGTGTGTAAATTTATACCTAGTCAGTTTTCAGTTTTATAAATTTATTTAACTCATTTTATTGTGATATAATAATAGTAATATTAAAAACGTTCATATGATTTATTTACATTACAGTTTGTATTGTCGTAAGTCATATTGTCTGTCAAGAGACTTGCCTTGTTTACCAAATGAGTGGATCTAACTGGATTTGCAAGGTACATTTTAAATAAAAGTTAAAAATGTATCATTGTTATTTCATATGTTAAGTCTATAGTTATGATACTCCTAAAATGATTGCGCATAAATCCTCAGAAGTTCTGCTAAATTCTCCACAGAAATAGCCAAAAATGTCCGCAGATTCTGTCTGGCCCGACCCACGGCGCAGGCAAAGCTGTTGTGCATTTATACTTCTGCATGCTGTTTGTGCTGCTCTGCAATAACACCTCCAAAATGCTAGCTGGCAGTGAGGTGTTTATATTCCTTTGTGTCGAGTTTCTTCTCAGGAGTTTTGTTTTTTTCTGTACAAGTGGCTCAAACTCACTCATTTTGAGGCCGACCAATCACAGAGCTTGTGCTCTGCGCCATTTCAACGTGTAGTTACATGTTTTGAGAGGTGCGCGTCAGCATCGGCGATGGTCACGGCGACCATGTGCAGGCTGCGCTGGAGCATACACATGCGCTTGACGCAGAAGTATAAATCAGCCTTAAGTGTAAGTGAAAGTTACTGTGTATCATATTTAACAAACAGTTTACTACGAATTGTGCTCACATGGATAATTGAATATTAATCAGATGATGTCATTACGCTGCTGTGCCGTCAGCCAGTGTTGGGTAAGTTACTTTAAAAAAGTAATTAGTTACTAATTACTAATTACTTAATCAATATTGTATTTAAAATACTTATCTAATTACTGTGTCTGAAAAATAACTTAATTACTCAATAAGTAACTTAACTAAATACTTCTTGAAATCCCTATAAACCTTGAGTGGACAAATAATAAATATTTAACTCTGTAAATAATAAATACTTAGATGAAACATATGAGTCAAACATGAAATAGTTTAGCCTTTTAGTTTTCTGAATCATCTTTATTATATTCTATTTTTTTAAAAAATCTATAATAATTACATGCATAATAATTTTCAGTATGCAATGTAACCTTCTTAAATATTATTCTGCATATCTATCAATCAGGCAGGATCACGCAATCTTTACAAAAAAAGCATTATTTTTGGCGGTATTAGACTGAAAGCCCGTGCAGTATGATCGGAAGTGGACTAAAGGCTTAAGATTTATACGGCATGTTTTTGAACTGGATTGTGTCTCTTGTTTACCTGTGATCCGATCGAGCAAAAGGTGTTTTATTACTCTGTAAACAGAGCAGCATCAGTCATGTTAAACTCGCCGACTCCCTCTGTCACATCTGCGTAGTCATCCCAGCCTTTCTCATAGTAATTAACCAGCCCATGTAAGGTGCGCGATAGCCTTGAAAAAGCCGCGCGCTACAGCACGCAGGCGCGCAATGAGGAAAAATAAATTGATTAATACTGTAATGTTCTTGTCTGGGAATATTTTCATTTGGTAAAACAGCCACTCGCTTCAGCTGAGTCCGACATCTTCCGCTTTATAACTAGCAGCAAACTGGCGCGCGGCGCTATCACATGCATCTGCACTACGATGATTTTAAAGCGCCAGAGTTTACTTTTACCTTCAGAATATAAATTAATAAAATTGTGTAAGATTATTCAGCGAGTTTCATTATTTTACAATGTAACGCAGGTACATTATAAGTAACTGTAATTAAAATACCTAAAAATGAACAGTAATTAGTTACTTTACTTTTTCAGTGGAAAAGTAATTTAATTACAGTAACGTGTTACACCCAACACTGCACATGATCCTCTCAAAATTTGTTTATAAAACTTCACTTAGTGTCCAACAGAAAAAAGACATTCATAAAAGTTTGAAACCATTTAAATGGGAGTAAATAAAATTGTTTTTTGTTTTTTTTTGGGGTGAACTGTCCCTTTAACTCTAATCTCATTGTGTCTGTGTTTAGATTCACTCATTCAGACTGACCTGTAAGGCTGCACTTCGCATTTCAAGGCATGTGGCAAACTTTCCCAAGGTTTTCTAGTAAAACAAAGAGTAAAATTATGAGATATCAGCAGACCTAAATATGTTTTAACAAAAAAAAAAATGCAGAAACAAACAAACTAAAAAACTATAAAACAAAATAAAAGTCTTTAAAAAAAAGTCTTATTCATGCAACATTTGTTAATATAGCAGTAAATTCATATTCATTTATAATTCAGAGTGTACCACAGATATACACCTTCCTGAACACTCTCTACCAGATTCACTAAACACTTTGTAAACGTCAGATTTAACGGTTTTAAGATTTAATAAACAAGAGCATGTTTAAGTCCACATAAAATCAAAATAAACTGTTTATATTGCTAACGCACATTGATCGTCTCGAACAGTTCATCAGTGCTAGTTATTCCACTGAATAAAATACAGTGTGTTTTGGTAATCTTCAATCAAAATCTGTGCATCTGCTTCTACTCTGGAACAGCAGTCTTTCTTTGATTGGCTGAAATATACTTAGCCACGCCCCTTCAACTGTTAGTTTGCTGTGATTGAAAGATGATTGGAAGCACAAAAATTAAATCCCGCCCACTACTCAAAGTCCACATGAACCGGAAGCTGAGACTTTTTTTTTTTTTTTTTTTTTTAATTGTGACGCAGTTGGCGCCACGGTGGCCTAGTGGTTAGCAAGTTCGCCTCACAGCAAGAAGGTCGCTGGTTCGATCCCCGGCTGGGCCAGTTGGCATTTCTGTGTGGAGTTTGCATGTTCTCCCCGTGGTTGTGTGGGTTTCCTCCGGGTGCTCCGGTTTCCCCCACAGTCCAAAGACATGCGGTACAGGTGAATTGGGTAAGCTAAATTGTCCGTAGTGTATGTGTGTGAATGACAATGTATGGATGTGTTTCCCAGAGATGGGTTGCGGCTGGAAGGGCATCCGCTGCATATAACAAATGCTGGATAAGTTGGCGGTTCATTCCGCTGTGGCGACCCCGGATTAATAAAGGGACTAAGCCGAAAAGAAAATGAATGAATGAATGAATGAATGAATGTGACGCAGTTCTTAGAGTAAACAGTGGGCGTGGCTTGTTTTTTCTACTGCGAGCTGATTGGTTGTAGTAAAGTAGGCTTTTTATTCAAAAAGATCTGAGAAGGGTTTGGGGAAAGTTATTACAACCTAACAGACTCCTCCTCCTCAATATTTCTGGGGGTGTGGTTAAGTATGTTAGCCACGCCCAATACCTCAGACAGACGTAATCTGGGAATTGAACTGAAAACAAACAGGATGGCGCACAATGGCAAACTACACATTTTTTTCGTAATGACGTGCACACATGAATTGTTCACCACAAAACTAACAATCTGAGCTAACAAAATCAATATGGTCAGTTTTGATTTCATGTGTACTTCAATATAAAACTAAAATACCAACACTTTCACAAAACCAAAAAAAAATACATCAGAACAGCCTTATGAATAATTAACACAAAAATACGCTCCAGTTTCATGAATGAGGCCCAAAATTGTAACAATTCTGTGTGTGTAATGCTTCAAAATATGCCTTTTTGAGTTCTTGAAATGTGATTGACAGCTGTCAATCAAACACACATACCTTCTGCTCCTCTGTAAAATCGTGCGAGTTTGAAGACTGCACTTCTTTCTGAAGCTGCCTGGCGAGTCTGATAAAAACATCACAATAACACTTTAATTAAATTAATGTACCGCTGAATGCATTTTATACATTTTATATTTAACTGTTAGTTTTTTGCAATGCAACTTACAAGTTAGAACAATAGAAATAATCGAAACGACAAACAAAAGTATTTAATAGGGCTGCATGATCTTCGTAAAAACATACATTGTGATATTTAGTTTTTCTGTATTATATATTGCGATGTGAATGTGATTTAACAAGATGTCTTCTAACCTTTATTCATTTATTTATTTCCTTTGGCTTAGTCTCTATTAGGCATGGGATGATAACCGTTTTCAAGGTATGGAAAAGTCGAGGTTTTCACACAGCCAAAATTTTCGGCTATAGCGTTCCTAAGGTATGTGTAAGATGCCTAGTCTCTATTAGCCCGTTTCAACTGAGAGTACCTAGCACAACAAAAGGGTACCAAAAGAAACGTCACTAGCTCGTGCACAAGCCAGGAGAATGAAAACAAAGTAAGCGCCATGTTTAAATACACAGCCGAGACATTAATAATATATATATATATATATATATATATATATATATATATATATATATAAATTAACGAGCCATGATCGACCGAGCTCAAACAAACCTTGTCGTCATCTTGATGAACAGCCACAAAGCTGAAAAGAAGAGCAGATTCTCTAGTTTTTTTTTTTTTACAAGACAGTCTAAGGCTTGAGCGGTTTCGCTTTCTCGCATGCGCGTCAATATTTGAAATAACAAACTTCTTGAGCTGATGATAATAACGTGCGCTTGATTATTGAATCGCTTCTGACATCCGACCCTTTCAGAAACTGACAAACACGGGACTGAAGCACGAAAAAACAAAGGAAAAAACTATTCTTTCAGCAACCTAAAACATGAACAAACTGGCATGTTTAGCTATTATCATCACCTTCTGAACTATTATGAACTGGGAATGATGGAATTACTTTTTAACAGAGGTTACATGTGAAGATTACAAACACAGATGAGAGCTCTGCACTGACTGTGGGCTATATTTCCTGTTGTTTTTGAACCTAAATAAGGACTAAATGTCTACTGCGTGTAGTTTTCCTGTATTTGGTAACATATCGGAGACTGTTAAGCCACCTGCAAAGCTACGACAAACGACAGACCATTTGTATTTTTGCATGTTCTCCCCGTGTTTCCTCTGGGTGCTCCGGTTTCCCCTACAGTCCAAACACGTGCTATAGGGGAATTGGATGAACTAAATTGGCCATAGTGTATGAATGAGTGAGTGTGTGTGTGTGTGTGTGTGTGTGTGTGTGTGTGTGTGTGTGTGAGAGAGAGAGAGAATGAGTGTGTACAGTTGTTTTCCTTTACTGTGTTGTGGCTGGAAGGACATCCAGTGTGTAAAACATATGCTGGAATAGTTAGTGGTTCATTCGGCTGTGGCGACCCCTGATAAATAAGAGACTAAGTTGAAGGAAAATGAATGAATGAAAATATTGTATAAAATAATATCAATAAAACATATACAAAAATGGTTACAGGTTATCAGCTTTCATCACTATGTCTTCTCTTGTGTTCGACAGAAAAGAAGAATGTAACCACTTGAAGAATATTAGCAAAAAAAAATCGTGAGTACATTTTAATTTTTGGGTGAACTACCCCTTGAAGTCTGACAGAAGAACGGGATTTCAGGAAAAGTGACCTAAATGGCAGCGATCCAGACGGTAAACTCCACCCAGAGCTGGAGGGTGTGGCGCTCTCAACATAACGCCAACAGGCTGTCAAACACTGCACTTCTTCATTTATCGATTTATTTACTCCCTTAGACATGCATAAACACAACAATGCAGAGAAAAGCACTAATCAGATCACAATGAGCTCTTATTATAGGAAACAAACATGCAACTTTGAGTATCTGCGATGCGTTAGTTATCATGTGAGGAGTTCTGTTTGTTTTGTATTCTGACGAAATCTAATCAGCTCTAAACTATATGGCAGATCTCTATATATTATTGTTCATCATAAATGCGCGACTTACATTTGATATTCATCGATGGCTTCCACCAGCTGCCCCCACGAATCAAAATCCGTGCCTTTTTTAAAGCTGGCGTGCCATTTCTGCACGGTCTTGTTGACATCTGACATCTTCTTCTTCTTCTCGGGTGAAGTCTGACTTTAAAAGCTCTGTCTGACATCTCCGGGGAGTTTTAGTTTTAGTTTTATCTCCAGCAGCGCCGCATTGTTGCGCTCGGCCGGGGAAACGCACGCACTGGGCTCAGGATGCTCCGGTGGCACCACCGCACACCGACGCAGGCCTGCTGCGAGTGCAACCGAACTACCTGCGCCTCTACCGGAACCGCCCACCCAGAGACGATTTCAAAACAAAAGTCTTAAGACTAGAAGGGACATTACAGAGGAATTTATTAAGAATTTACTATGACTCATTTGATCTTTGAGACTTCTTCACTATTGTATTTTTTGAGAACATACCTTCAGTGTGCTTGTTTTGCAAATTCTGATAAAGAGTCTGTTAAATATCTGTTTATTCTTTTTTGAGAACGTAATGTTATCTTTATTGCGTTTATTTTGTGTGTGTGTGTGTGTATATATATATATATATATATAGTGTTGGAAAGAGTACTGAAAGATCATACTCAAGTAAAAGTACCATTACTTGCCCTAAAATGTAGTGCGAGCAGAGTAAAAGTATTTGTAGTAAATATTACTCAAAGTATGAGTAAAAAGTAGACCTTTTAGAAGTACTCAAGAGTAGTAAATAGTGAGTATTACACTGTGAAAAGTTGATGCGTTTACAGAATGTTACGTTACACATCCCTACACAAACAACATGTGGTGTATTTAGGGATCTTCCTATTTTTGTTTGTTCCTTCAAACCTTCCTTCAATTATTTGTTTGTTCCCTCCTTCCTTTGTTCACTCATTCATTCATTTGTTTGTTCGTTCCTTCTTTCCTTCCTTAGTTTGTTCAGTCCTTCCTTGAATTCTTCCTTCATTCGTTTGGTCCTTCCTTCTTTCCTCCCTTCATTTGTTCGCTCATTTTTTCTTTCATATTTTTGTTCCTTCCTTCATTAGGTTCTTTGTTCGTTCATTCGTTCCTTCTTTCCTTCCTTAGTTTGTTCACTCCTTCCTTGAATCCTTCATTTATTTGGTTCTTCGATCCTTCCTTCCATTTCTTGTTCGGTCCTTCCTTTTATTTGGCCCTTCCTTCCATGCTTCATTTGTTCCATTAGTGATTGTTTAAGGCTGTTTGGTGATTTCAGTCATCATACAGTCGACATCCCTAATTTTCAGTCACATGCAGTCTATAAACAGTCTCTGGATCATTGCGTGTGCAGATTTTGAACATCTTCTTGGACATTTTTAATGTTTCCCAAAGGTTTGCTGCATTTATAAAGCGCCCATGTCTTGAGGTTGTTCAGTATGATGTGATTTACTTTCTATGTGTGATTTAATTGGACAGGAATCACAGGACTGATCTTTCTACTGTAGACAATGACCATAGACAAGACAGAAATACAGTAGTGACTGCAGGATGAAGGACAGTAGTGGAGTAAAAGTACCGATA
>CAIGQQ010006808.1:0-12594 GCA_903798035.1 Danio albolineatus
TTTTTTGAGTAGAATCCAAACTTGATGAATATTTTATGATTTAGGCAGAGCGACAGGTATTAAGTTTTACAATATTAATACACTGTGATGATCCCAAGACTTCAGATTGGAGTATGTGGTAAATCCTGATTGGATGCCTGCATTACTCATCAATGGATATATAAAAGTTGTTGTGCTAGCTAGCACAATGCAGGACACTGTGGCTACTCAGGACTCCTCATGTCAAGACCTGCCATCTTACTGACTCTTTAACCTTATGGTTTTGTTTTGCATTACTTGTATCATGTAGTTAAAGTGTTGTTGTGATTATATCCTAAGTTCTTTATCTTCATTATTATCTCTAGACATTTGTTGGTTGCTTTGATTGATTGTTTAATGAGTTACATTTTATAATAAATAATTAGCATTCAGGCTATTTTGTTGGTTCATCTCTCTTTTATGTTGCGATTCAAACTAGCGGGTCATAACACTTTGTAAAATGTGTCCGGTTGTATCCGAGATCTTGTCCTTTCAGTCATGACCATAGGTGAGAGTAGGAACCTAGATTGAGCAGTAAATTGAGAACATTGACTTTCGTCTCAGCTCCTTCACCACAACAGACAATCACATCAACTGCATTACTGCTGCCGCTGCACTGATCCATCTTTTAATCTTACATTCCATTTATTTTAAAGGTTTGCACTGATTTATCAAATATGTGAACCTTAAATTAATTTAATCTGTATGTAATCTAAAAAATAATATATTGTGTGGGATGTGACACTGAAAATGGAGGGGAGGATCCAAACGCAGGGTTTTATTAGAATGGTCAGGCAAGCAATGATCAACACAGGAGCAAAAGGATGTATACAGGCAATCCAGAGTCATAGTCGAAATAACAGGCAGATGGCCACAAGGCAGACAGGAGTAAAACAAGAAAACAAGGCAAGGGTCAAAAACACAGCAAAGCAAGACAAAGGAAACATGTGAGGCGCTATGTAGGATTTAAATCAAACTTTGCTTATCAACACACACATAAACACATGCATATCCACCTATAAATTACTCCCATATACACCTATACTATTGAATGTTCAAAACAACATATGTGAAACGTGCGCATATACATATAAACTTGATGCATGCATACACACGCACATACATCAACTCGATTCTTGCATACATACCCACATTAACATACGCACATACATATAAACTCACTGCATGCACCATACCTGTACACACTCGCATCTACATACAGTTTAAACTCGATCCTTTCATTTACACCCACAACAACACGCGCACATACACATAAACTCTCTGCATGCAAACACACCACAATGCATGTGTAAAACTCAATGCATGTATAAACACCCAAATAACACTCGTGCAAACATACAAAATAAAATTCACAAACATTTATCACGAATCAGGTTATCGTGAAGCTTATGAAATATAAAGAATGTGATTAATAGAGGTAATAAATCTATTAAATAATGAAAATATGTGAATAAAATGGACTATATAAAATATATAAGAAATATTTTTATTTTAAACCCTTTAATTTAATTAGGTAGTTGCATACACAGACACAAATAAACAGATAGAACCCTTAAAGGATGTTAAAGTTGAAAAGCAACCAGACTACTGTATACTCAAACATCTAAACTCCTCTTTTCTATTGCAAATGTTAACATAGCCTATACCCTTCTTGTCTTTCTTTAATTACTATAATTATTATGTTTTTACGATGTGGATGTCATAACTGCAAGATTTTGGTATCATTTGTTACCATTTTGATTGAGAACAAAAAATGCTGATTAAAAGTCTCTGTTTATCACGTTGGTCAAGCTAACCCCCATGAACCAGCTATCTCAATCCTCTGGAGACTCCTTTTCTGTTTAATAACTATTACTTATATCTTTACAGCGGCTGGCATCCAGCGTTTGGTGCATTAGCTTGTTTATTGGTGACAGGTAAACCCACTCACAAAGTGCATTCCTGCCCCCTACTGGACATAAGTGTGTATCATAACCCGTGACGAATGGTGACATTGTGATACCAATAATAAAACAAACATAAAATACTAATATTTAAACAAACATAATTTATTCTAAACGATGACTTATGCAGTCGTATATTTATTAAACCCATAGCTTTGCAATAATTTAATTGCATAATAAACCTTTAATTTTGCTGGAACATTCCTTAGCATTATCTTTTAAATTGTTTTAATTAGCATAATCTATTTTCATTATTTAACAGATGTAATTCCTTCATTAATTGCATTATTTCTGTTTCCCAAGCTTTGCAATAACCTGATTCATGATAAATAATGATTTTGTTCATTTACGCTCAAAGGTCTTTTACGCTGAAATTAAACTACTTCCTTTTACACTGAGAATTCATGCATATACACATGTGACATCACTTGCATATATGTATATACACAACTAATTGTATATATGTTTGCATGAGTGTTATTTGGGTGTTTATGCACACATCAAGTTTACATTCATGCCAGAGTTTATGGGTGTTTATGCAGGGATCGAGTTTATATGTATATGCAAGTGTGTATAGGTGTGCTTGCATGCAGCAAGCTTATTTGTACGTGTGTCTAAAAAAACCTGATTCAATGTGGAATATATTTCCCAACTTTATTTTTAATCAAATTGGAGGTATTGCCTTTCTGCTCAATGCCCCTTCTCACTTGGTAAATTACCCATAAAATTAACAACATTTCACAAACAGGTCTTATTATCATGGTTATTAATGTACAAACACAATTTTTCTCCTCACCACTGTTTCATTTGGTCATTTGGAACAACCAAAGTATTGTTTACAAAAACAAGTCTTTATTTTTTGAAAAATGGTTTTGAAATTATATATTTTTTATCAGTCAATTATTAGATGACAATGGTACGTTATATTTTTTTATATTACGTAAAATTTTGAACCCTCAGTAAAAGAATACAACACAGTATTTAATGCCATTCCCAATGGTTTAAAAACATTACTGAAAGGAGTACAAACCTTTAATTTGGATCCTTCCTATAGACCAAACAGCCCAATCTCAATAGAAGGGATATCAATAGTTGATGATAAATTTAATAATTGTATGATGCAGAATTTTTTTAACCATAGAACAATTCCAGCTTCTTCTTTTAAATGGCTGAACACATATAACATAAATTGGGACGTGACTTGGAATCTTCTTAAAATATTGCATAGATGCTATCCTTGTAATAGCTTACTTAGTAAATATATGCTAGATATTGATAACAAATGTACTTTTTGTGACTTGGAAGAAACCATTGTTCATCTTTTTTGTGAATGTACTTATGTGAAACTATTTTGGACGGAACTATGTACCTATCTCTCAGAAAAGACAAACGTTGATGTTTGTTTAAATACTTTTGACATAATTTTATTTTATTACAACTCTAAATCTTTCATTCAGTACATTGTTAATATTTTACAAAACAAAAAGTCTTCTAAAAGTAAAAAAAATCTTTCAATGTATAACCTTATTTAATTTTCCCTCTGGTCTGTTTTTTTTTTATTTATTTTACTTAATTTTATTTATTTATTTTTTCTCATTGTTTTCTTTCTTCTTAAAATGTATTTTTCAGATTGTAACTTTTTCCTAATGTTCCACATCTCTGCAATCTATTGTTAACTTTTTTTGAAACCAATAAAAAAAAAAATGTATGTGTGTGTTAATGTGGGTGTTTATGCGACGATTGAGTTTATATGTATATGCGAGTGTGTACTGGTATGTTTGCATGCAGTGAGTTTATGTGGGTGTTTATGTGAGGATTGAGTTTATATGTATATGTGAGCGTGTACTGGTGTGTTTGCATGCAGTGAGTTTATATGTATGTGCGTGCACATGCAAAGACCTCAACGGCGTGACGCAGTCTCAAAAATTCGTTTCAAACCGGAAGAACGAATTTGCTCGTAATAACGCAAAAACAACCTATTTTCACTTTTTAGTCAATTATATGTGTCCTAATAGTGTTTATAGCAGCGTGGGACACATATATGAAAAAATGTGTTTTGGTGTTTCATGGCCCTTTAATGTGGGTGTTTATGCAAGGATCGAGTTTATGTAATGTGATGTGAGTGTATGTATGCGTCAAGTTTATATATGTGCACGTTTCACATATGTTGTTTTGAACATCCAATAGTATAGATGTATATGCGGGTAATTTATAGGTGTATATGCATGTGTTTATGTATGTATTGATAAGCAAAGTTTGATTTAAATCCTACACGGCGCCTCATACGGTTGCCAGAGTGTGCAAGTCCAAGAGTGCAAGCCTGACGGTGCAAGTGCAAACCTGTAGCCAGACTCTACTCCAGTTATGAGCAAATAATGCAATATTCTCAGTAGTATTGCATGACGGTCAAGTAAAAGCATATAGCTGATCTAAATATTACGATTACAATTAATTATGAATAATTACTAATAGTCTCCCCTCAAGTTAATTTGCTACACACAGTGCCCATTTCAATAGCATATCCTGTGGTCATTTACATACAGTACCTTTATCATTTTTCTCTCGCCTGCCGGCCACCATCTCTGTCATTGGCAAGCTGTAGCCATCTTTTCACCCAATTTTCAATTTCTTGGTCAGTTGCTGTGGCAGTCAAGCGATATCTTCTGACAGCGGCTAATGACAATTGTCCAACAAGGAGACGAATAATTAAAATCTAAAATTCAGTGGGTATAGTTTTAACTGACACCAAACAATGAACAAATTGCACTATTTATTCTCACAAACCACTGATCACAGTTCGCAGATGTACACTTAAAGGCAGCTTTTCCATTTATTCCCCCGCCTGTTGGTCCGCCGGGCCATGTCATTCGTGAGCAGAAACTCCATTGTCCTCCACACGCTGTCCTTAATTGTTGATCCTCCCCTCAAAGCTAAGGTGTTTAACCTGTTAAAAAAAAACAATTCAACAGTTACACAGCAAAATACATGTATCATTCGTGTTTTTCATATTTAATTACAAATTTAAATTCAGAAAATGGAAATAGGACTTGTTTTTCCATTATTCATTTGCAAAACAACATATAAACATTTATCCAATTTTGATATTAAAAGTTTTTCAGCTTGACACGACCCAGGCTAGCCAAGTCTTTATTTTGTTCTCACTGACAGGTTTTTTGAAATCACTAACAGATGCCAGCCATTGGAGGCAGATCATTGCTCGTCCATGCGAGTGACATGCAGTTGTGTATTATCAAAGACATGATGTAGATTCATTGACACCAGTGAAATATTTGGCACACTAAATATGAAATAGGTTCTGACTGAACAACACATCACAGCAGTAAAGAGTCTGACATTAAGATTTCTTTTGCCTATAATTCTAAATATATATAAATACAAAAAGTATAAAAACGTCTAAATTTAGATGTTTTAGCACTATAGACACAGCAAACCGATTCACTTTTGTTGTTAACTAAAATATGAAATCTTACTAAAGCCATCTTGTAGTCTTCCTGTTGAAGCTGTCCCTCAATCATTTGGAGCTGTTGTAGACCGCTTTTTAAGGTCATAGACCATTTTTACTAATGTTCCCATCTGCTCTCTGATAATTTCTTGATTCACAAGAATCTTTTTAACAATAGCTAGGAAAAAGAAGGGGAGAAAGCTATCAAAATATGATAATAAAATTGTATATGAAAAAACAATGTTTCAATACATACTGTACCTTCACTAAAATGAGTGTGGGATGCTCAAGAGGGAAACAAGACAACAGGTAAGATTCAGGCTTATTTATGTTAAAGGAACACTGCTTCTGGTAATATACCAGCACTAATGATGCAGTGTTTAATTATCGACAATCTTTCAAATATTTATTTACGTTTGATCATATGTAGAATCCCGGTCAGGAATCCCTGCTGAAAAAAACAGCTTAAACCAGCCTAGGCTGGTTGGCTGGTTGACCACCCTTACAGAAATTTCACATGAGTTTCACATGTTTTTCACATGGGATCACATGTGGACACATGTGACCACATGTGAAGTTCACTTGGCAACATTTGATCACATGTGAAAAAATGTGAAGTTTGTGTGGCAACATGTGGACCACATGTGAAGTTCACATCTCAACATTTGATCATGTGGAAAAATGTGAAGTTCATGTGGTAACGTGGACCACGTGATCAAATTTGGACAAATTGTCTAACCAGAATGCATTGCTCTGGTCAGGCAGTAGCCAACTTTTGTGGCGCCGCATGAAGACGTACAAGTCGCAAATCATTACATATGATTAATGTGAAGTTCACGAGGACAGTCAAATTACAACACATCTGAAAACGATATGATATAACATGCAGAGCACATGACATGAAAGCCATTCCAACATCCCATCAAACTGCATTTTTAGAAGCTTCACTATAATATTTTGATATAGTGTAATGTTAACCCCAAAGTTTCCACACTAATACCTACAAAAACTATAATGGCACAATGTTTTTTTTTTCTTTAATTTTTTATTTATTTGAATAAGCTACTGTATACAAAAAAAAAACATGTTTACAATTGCAAGATTGCAACACTCACTTTAAAAACAGGTATTCACATTTACAGATATATAAATATATTAAATATTTACATGTTGACATGTATGCGCATATGTATGTGTGTACATAGGTATTTATATGCACATATTTATGACAATGCATTTCTGTTTGTGATCGTGTTTATGTATGTACATATGTATGTGTGTGTGTAAACTGTGTACATCTCTGCTATGTGTGACTTGTGTGTGTTTTTGTTGATCTATATGCAGGTAGTGTGTTACATGCATGCTGGGACACAGCACTCTGAAACCAAAATTCAATCTCGCTCTAAATTGTTTGGCATAAAGCTAACTAAACAGTCATTTTCTTGTCTGTACGCTACACATTTTTCTGACAGTTGGTTCGTGTCCAGAGCTATTAAATCACCAAATTCAGATGGTATGGAAATCACATGCTTAATCCTGCACTGAGATTCACCATAGTAGCCTTGAAGAAACAGTTTTGGTTTTGATGCGCACTTTCTTACAAGACATAGCGCATGTTCACAGCCAGTGTGACTTTCAACGCTGGCAAAGCAAACAATCTGGCAAACACTGCCATCAGAGATCCTGACCAGAGTGTTGTTTCTCTTAAGTTTTCTTCTGTAATTGATGCTTAGAAATATCTGAGAGTTAATTACAGCTTTGTGGTAAATCATTGCTTGATCTTTGACAGGGTTTTCAAGAAACCGTTTAACAGCCTCCCTTTCATATAGATCAAAAGCTCTAGAGCAACCATGACCAAAAAGCACAGTGTCATTCACTCTTCGTGCTTGTTTAGTTGCATTAAAACCATCAACCAATGTGTCAAACAGCTGCTGTACTCTAGGATGAGCACTCATCATCAGAACTTTGCCAAAACTCTCTACTTTTTTCAGTAAGAGAAAAGATGTCACTATCTGTAAAGGTACCGATTGTGTGCCATGGTATAATTTTAACAGAAATCCATTACACCCTTCAAAGCTATATGCACTATAACACCACAGGGGGCCCCAGTCACTAAGATGAAGAAGAATGTGAACATTGTATGTCATATGGCATTTACCATACAGGGTCTCAAAATTGCGCACAAACTCATTTAGGTGTTGAGATGCATAAAAAAGCTCCAGTTGCGTAATGCATGTTGTTTGCAAGACATAAGCTGCTTTGCACAAAAGGAGCAAGTGCTCAAAAAATCTGCGAGGAAGAACAGATTTTAAAACGATTGGAGCATAAAACAAGAGAAAAGCTCGCCATTCTGAGGCTTTCCAATAGGCTCTAGTTAAGATAGATCTTGGCATTCTTGTGATGTTGGATGGAGGTTAAAACTGTTCAATTTTCCTGTCTATTTCACTGACTCTGTTTCCTAGATACCAGGGTTCTCTATGGTAAGAACTGTCAAACCACAAGGTAGACATCTGTCTCATCACACCTAAATCAATACAGTGCATGGAGTCAACAACAAATCCAGAAACAATGTCAAAAAAAGGCAATGACATTAAAGGTGTGGGTCCTTTCACACCAAAGTTTTCACCCGTCAAAGCATTTCTTTGCCATTCAATCATATCTGTGTGAGAGCATTCTGTCACTTCTTCCTGATAAGGATAAACCTGAACATATCCTTTACCTTTCTCAACCCTTTCCCCTGGATGCAGACACCAGTTGCAGCCAAATTTGCCATTGAATTGTTTGACATTTTGTAAAATTGCTCGAGCAACACTATCACGTGCGAATTACAGCATACACATAAGATTTTACAATCTTTGCCTTTAAACACCAATCAAAACCAACTGAACCAAGAGTTTTCATCTCATTGACAAATGGTCTAAAAAATGTAGAGACGGATGGTCTTTTCACACCAAACCATAGTCCAGTTAAAAACATACTCTTTTTCCTTATGTTTGGTGGGAGCTCATTTATATAACACAACAGAGGCCATATAGAAAATGAGGAGGATTTAAAGATTGGTACACCATCAGAGTTAAAAGTAAGACTAAAAGAACCATCTTTTTTTAAGTTTGAATCACTGCACATCTTCTTGTACAATTTCCCATCCATAACATCGGAAATGTTGTCAGGGTCTGTTGGTCTGATGTTTCGGTAGTTTAGAGACTCTCCAAGATTTAAGGTTTCAAGCGTATGTTTTAGTTGGTTGACAAGAGGCAAGGTAAAAAAGTAGTTTCCATTTTTGATCATTTCATTTTTGTCAAAGTCCTGATGGCACTTCTCACATGTGTTATTTTCCAAAGCACAGCAGCAGTTGGGGCAATATAGATTAAAAGTATATTTGCCTGTTTTGAAAAGCTTCTTGAAAAGATATTTGGTGGCTGGCAATTGGCAATCTTGTGGGAGTATTAAACTTAAAATTTGGAGAAGTGTTTGCAAACCATCTTGTGTCAATCCAACAATTACAGCAAAGGCCATAAGAATTAGAACAGCTTGTCCAAGACTGATCAGTGCTCCTTGGTATAGCGGGGACCTCATCATGTCATCATTTACCTAGAAAAACAAGGTTAATTTAGTAAAGTACTGCATTATCTAGAACCAATTACATTGAACTAATATGGGATCTATATTAGATCACCGGTCAAAAGCATGGTTAACTTCTTCTTTAAAACACACTGAAACATATTTAGCACAAATATTTGAGCAATCTGTAAAAACTTTCATGGCACATTTCTTTACAATATTTAACAGACTTCAAATAGCATTACTGTATATGGTATAATTTACCAAAATAAAGTTAATTCTGTCTTCATGTACTATGTTACACAATGACGTATTCATGGCCACAATAAATTACACATTAGCTGATGCACTTGGGTTTGCCTGAGGAAGCGCCAGCATTTTTCATTGTGCTTCGGTTTAGTCCCTTTATTCATCAGGGGTTGCCACAGAGGAATGAACCGTCAACTATTCCAGCATATGTTTTACACAGCAGATGCCTATCCAGCTCCAACCCAGTTCTGGGAAACATCCACACACTTATTCACACACATACACTACGGCCAATTTAGTTCATTCAATTCCCCTATAGTGCATGTGTTTGAACGGTGGGGGAAACCGGAGCACCCGGAGAAAACCCACAAGAACACGGGGAGAACATGCACACCACACAGAAATGCCAACTTAACCCAGCCGGAACTCGAACCAGCGACCTTCTTGCTGTGAGGCCACAGTGCTAACCACTGAGTTACCATGTCGCCAATGAAGCACCAGCTTCAACAAAGCATATTTCAGAGCTGTGAACAAGTAATAAAGCTGTAAACAATGTGCAGTTTGTTGCACAGTAGGGATGTGCCTGACTCACGATTCGATATGATTCATGATACTAATCTCATGATATGATTTAGTCACAATATTTTAGCAAAATGATTTGAAACAAACTGAAAGAGCCCTTTAATTTTTATCAAATGCTGCACATTTTTTGCAGAATAATATATTTTCGGCAATAACTGAATTGCTATTTTAAAAACAAATTGCAAAAAATTAAAAATAGAATAATAAAAGAAAATTATAAAGAAAGTAAAAGAATAGTACAACCCAAAGCCCTGGCCAGATCACACGAGTTTTATTGTCGGTTACAAAAGTCCCTATGTCAGATTATGACTTGTTGTGGGTAACAGATGTGCCAGACTACACGTTCCTTCACGATCAGTCTTCCCGTGACGTTTACGACCAACATTATTTCCCAAAGCAGTTTTGCTATCATAACATTTCTTATCGCAATTTCAATTTTTTTAAACCTTATTTCAATCTCAATAAACACTGATGCTGGCTGACAACTAATAACTACATAAAAAGGCATTCCTTATGACATTGATAGGATCAAACCTTTGTTTCCTTTTTAATATTAATAAATTTATTGGAAATCTAAATGTATATTTTCCTGCCATGTTGCTATTAAACACTTTCTTGCCTGAATAGTTAGATGGGCACAAAAAATGTATATAAATATATAATTCGTATATGTTTCTTGGAAAAAATATCTTTTTGAAACAAATTTCGTTAGCTATAATTTGTATCTTAATTGTCATGTATTTTTCGTCGGTCAGTTAAGAACTAGATAAAAAAGAATAGCAAAAAACCTACGTGATGCGCTTCAAAACAAGCCCGCTCTATGCTTCAGCGCCAAAACACAAGTTGCCGTGAGATTGTGTTGGTTTGTTAAATAAAACAGCCTAAATAAAGTTAAAGTTAAATATTCGCAGTTTCAGAGAGGCCTATATTAAACTGTTTACACGGTAGCACTCTGATGAGATAGCACAGATCGTCACAACACCGGCTGTGCGTATGTACAATGAGAGGGCGCGAATTACTGCCGCTTATTTATTTATTGTTTAAAATAATTTAGATTGATTATTAAACAGTATACACTACCATACATTGACAAAGCAAGAAAGAATGAAAATAAAGGTGTGTGTTTGTGTGTTTTAAAGAGCGCATGTACTTCCATTGTAGGAGATGTAAAGAAAAAAATATTTAATTAAATGAATTAAATTGTAATTGACCGGCGCAATGAAAACAGTTTAATATGGGCTTCTCTGAAACTGTGAATATGTCACTTTAATGAATAAATGTAGCCTTCGACAGCAAGCATCAGTGTTTTTTGAGATTGAAATAAGAAAGGGATGATGGGGTGGGTGGTGCTGGATATGTGCGTACCTTTGAATAAAATCCTTCAGGTGCCCCGAAAACTCAGAAACTCATCGTGAGAATGGAGATGTGGGCATATTTGTGCCAGTCTGTCAGATAAAATAGCTTAAAACACCTTAATATTTTAGAAAAGGTAGTTAAAGATTGCATAGCCAATGACTGGTCATATCCACCCGTGACCAACTCATAAGTAAATATGTAGCTTATTTTTGATTACCTGACCCTGACATTAATGGCAGCACCCACTGAGATAACAGAAGGTTTAAATCATGTGCTCCTATGGGCCGTCTCACACACGTGACGGAACTCGATGTAAAGGACAAGAAAAAAATTAAACATGCTAGACTTTCTGCGACGGTGTGGTGAGGCGTCGCAGGCAAGGAATCAGTTGTCGTGAACTATGCCACATTACACAAGAAGACACGATTGAATCTTGTGTCATGACGCCCATTTGTCGCTTATGATTCTCTACGACACCCTATGTCAAGAAAATCTTGCCAAAATCATGTGATCTGACTGGGGCTTTAGTGGCCCCATCAAACGTCGTGTGTAGATCTGACTCGTCAATGAGGTACAAAGTATAAACCTATTAAACTGCTAAACATTTAAACTGATAAAATGAAAAAATTTAACTTAAATTGTGTGGCCAATTTCAAATATTTTTATAAAGAATATTATTTATATTCATTCATTTTCTTGTCGCCTTAGTCCCTTTATTAATCTGGGGTCGCCACAGCGGAATGAACTGCCAACTTATCCAGCGTTGTTTTACACAGCGGATGCCCTTCAAGCTGCAACCCATCTCTGGGAAACATCCATACACACTCATACACTATGGACAATTAAGCCTACCCAATTCACCTATATCACGTCTTTGGACTGGTGGGGGAAACCGGAGCACCCGGAGGAAACCCACGCAACCACGGGGAGAACATGCAAACTCCACACAGAAATGCCAACTAACCCAGACCTTCTTGCTGTGAGGCGAATGTGCTACTCACTACGCCACCGTGGCGCCATATATTATTTATATATATTTTTAAATTGTTATTTCTATTACTATTTATTATTTAAACACACACACACAGATATATATATATATATATATATATATATATATATATATATATATATAGGTCTTCCTTCTTTTTTGTCCTCGGCTGATCACATGCCTGCTTTTAGAAAAAAGCCTTAAAAAACGTATTACTGTGTATGTCTTGAGCAATTGGCTTAATGAGCAATTGGAGAGGTGTACCTAATAAAGTGGCCACTGATGATGCACACATATACATATATGTATGTATATATACACATATACATATGTATTTATGTGTGTGTGTCTATGGGGATGACACACACACACACACACACACACACACACACACATATATATATATATAT
>CAIGQQ010006810.1:0-11348 GCA_903798035.1 Danio albolineatus
CCCATGCTGTTAGCTTCGTCGTTGGGCTAATACATGGATCCTTACACTTCCGTAAAACAAAATAGACAAAAATATTAATGAAAGTTGTGTGATGTACTGTATAGTGTGTTTATTGTGGATTTTGTAAATATATACAACTTTATTTACATAACAGTGTTACAAGACATTGAAATAAGTCTGCATTGAATATAAAAACTATTTGTAGATCAAAATATGTTTGGTTTGGACTGTGAAACAAAACATAACTGCAGAGAATTCTGAGCACTCGACACGCTGTCTCATAATTATTGTCCTGTATTTCAGGATCTTTATCTGCTGACGTGGTGCTGCTGCGGTACCGTTTACAAAAACATATGTTTGTATGTCGTAAAAATTCGTAATAGTGACAAAAAATACTCATTTGTGGATCTCCTTACTTCCGGGTTCAACTATCCTGCCGCTGTGACAGGAGTATTCTGGGAAATTTTCTTACCCCTCCGTTTTAAGTGTGGTCCTGAAAAATCTTCGTTCGAAGGGGTGTATACCCCTTGCCCTTAGCCATACGCCTTCAAGCTAAAGAGAATTGGGACTAGAGATGCGCGGTTTGCGGTTACAGCAGCGGACTCTGCAGATAAACTGCGGATCAGGCAAATGACGTGACAAAAACAATATTTTAATTAAATTCGGGCGGGTGGCGGACGGTTGTACCAAAAAATTGTACAGTACAGTGCTTTTAATTTAGGCTATTTATTTATTTTTGTCCCTGTGCCCTGATCAGAGACGGAGTTCTCTGCTGATATTCTTAGAGCTTTATAGGGTGCTTTTCATTTGTGCATCCTTGTTTCCTTTCCTTGCTTTCTTCTCTCGTGTCTTAGCTCCACCCCTCCGGGATGCAAGAGAAGGACGCAAGGAGAAAACTCGAGGACCGAGGAATCAAATCAAGTGAAAAGACACGTCCTTGTATCGTTTAGTGTCACTTCAAAGCGTCTTCAATTAATGCTGGATTTGGCTTGCACGTTTGGATTAACTACATGTCTACATTAAAGTCATTTTCTATTCTCTAATAATCAATAAAGAAACATTCATTTAATAATAAAAAGGAATACTGCAGATCAGTACTTGTAATTCCATTGGTTAGTGGAAACGTAGCGTCGATCTCCACTACGTGGTGTCATTCATTCATTTTCTTTTCGGCTTAGTCCCCTTATTATTCTGGGGTCGCCACAGCGGAATGAACCGCCAACTTATCCGGCATTTGTTTTACGCAGCGGACCAGCGGAATTTTACCCAATTCACCTGTACCACATGTCTTTGGACTGTGGGGGAAACCGGAGCAACCGGAGAAAACCCACGCTACCACGGGAGAACATGCAAACTCCACACAGAAATGCCAACTGGCCCAGCCGGGGATCGAACCAGCGACCTTCTTGCTGTGAGGCGAACGTGCTACCCACTAGGCCACCATGGTGTCAGTAAACAGGAAATGCATTCACAACTTCTTAAATATTGTTTTTTTGATGGTTAGTAAACAAAAAATACACAGAAGTGGACATTCTTGCTGAGTGTTTTATATGTTAATTATATACGTTATTAAATTATGATTTTAATAGATAAAGAAAATAGTTATGTGAATTTCATAATTCTCCTCCCAAAAAATATTATGACAATTATATTAAACTGGATCCCAAAAAAAGACCCTTTTCCCAATGATAGCACTTCACCTCTGCCCAATGCAGTGTTTTTAGTTCACTTTCATTTTTAGTTCCAGTTTGCCTTTAAATGAATAGGAGACTTCTCTGGAAAATTCATAACTGAAAACGTTAGCATTACGTGTTGTGATTTAAGACTATTACAGTATTGGGCACGTGTCCAATTTATTTTTCTTTAAATACTGTGCTTCTTTGAGTTTGAAATTATTTATTTATTTTTTTAGAGCAGTAATTAGCTATGCTTTATAAAAGTAAGTATATGTTTGTTACCTTTTCACGTATTAAATCAGTTTATTACATCATATAATGGATTTAATTTTTAATTTGATGCTGCTATGAATATAAATCGTTTTTATCTGTTATATGTAAATTTTCCAGCATGAGTAAAATTCTTTGTCATGGTAGGTATTTCGTCTATAAATGCAATCAGTTTCATAATTTATTATTTATTGGTCCAATAAAGTTTTGTTCAGTTTCTCCATTTGAATTAATTAAGACTTTGCTCTGCTGCCATCTACTGGGTGGTTTTACTTTGACGTCTGTACTAATTTTTAACTAAGAAGTTACAAATAGTTTCATGATATAATAATACTGAATTAAAATGCAGCCTTCTTAGTGTTATTTTTGTAACTGTAAATGCAGCGTAAATACTTTAATACACCTTTCTAACAACACTTCTGGGTCCATTTCTGCACTGCACAGATACCATAGATCTTTAAAAATATTTTTATAATGATTTTTTTTTATTATTATGAGTCACTTACAACATTGTTATTCTATTTCATTTAAAATAGACCTAACATTTTTTTTAAAGGGTGGCACAAACACCCCCAGTTTTATTTATTACTTATTTATCAGGACACCAATTAATGAAAATACATTTGGCATAAAATGTGTGCAGCGTTCATGTAAACATCTGAAATGTTTATTTTACAAATGCTGACAAGTACATACCAACATCATCTGCAGTAAATACATCAACACAAAACAATACACTTTTTTTAGATGTCATATGTCTCACCTGCAGCTCATCTGTGTATGCACATGCACACATATACAAAAGGAAAACTGACAATTTATAGAAAACGATATTAAGAATTTAAGACATGGCAGTTCGTGATTATCAAATTTAATAAACATAAGAACAATTAGATATTTTTCACAGGGAAATTCTCCTCCAGCATTGAAGTAACAATCTGGTGAGCAATATCAAGTCAATTGTTGAACAGAATGCTTGTAGGACTCCCCTCTTGCCATCCCCAACAGATAAAGCACTTTGTCAAAGTATATGGCACTCTGATTGATGACACCTAAATAAAATCAAGAATATTTTTAAGCAAGACACAAATGTAAAAGTACTGTAAAAAGTGCTTCTGTACTATTCTGTACTATTTATTATGTACACACACACACACACACACACACACATACACACAAACAAATGAGAATTACTTTATGATGAATATAAACAAATATGGAATATGCCAAGCACTTTCCTCAGTAGCCACTATTTTAAAATAAATAACTTACTGTCCAGTCAGATTTAGTGAGCCTGCTGCTTGATTTTTGGATCACTGCCAATGACTCAGAAATGTCCTGCATGTCAGTGAGAGTTGCAGGGATGCCCCATCACCATCCTGTGTGACAATTCTCAAGAGTATACGCCGCAGGATCTCAAGTGGCATCTGTACAAAATAGCCAAAAATCTGTCCAAATTGCCACTTAAAATACAGCAAATTAAAGTCAAACTCAAAGAGTTAAATATGTTTGTACTAGGCATGCCCCTGCTCACATCCCACCTTGCATAACAGTTTTTGCGCATGGGTTATAAAGTAAATTTAAAAAAAGAAAATGAAGTGTAAATAAAAATGTAAAAAATATTTAAAAGCAAAAAAAAAATTAAAACAAAAAGAGAGACAGAACTGAGGTAAATAAAATAAAACAAAACAGAGAATATGCTCCACAAAAATTATAGTGATGGATATATCAATGCCAGTGATCTGCAAGCAAAAGGTAGTATAGATGTATGTTAAGAATCAAAAGTTTCATATTGTATATATTTAGCAGTAACATCTGTGTATGTATGTTAGAGAACAAGCCACAAGGAAAAAAATATATTTTGTTCATTGATATCTTTGATATCAATAAAATTCATTTGATAAACTGTTACTCAAAACTTTAAAGTTTACATTAATCTAAGTGGATAAGACGATCAACCTGGAAAACGCCAACCCTAACTTTTACAAGGCTTTAAAACTTCACATCCCTTTTTATCAACACACAGCTAAAGAATGAAGGACTTTAATTACATGAATTACACATACGTAGCTCGTGGCTATGGAGTGAGATATGTGTCTTTATTATTCAATCAAAAATATTTAGTTTTAGGGAAAAATTAAGTACATAGTAAATAAAAAATAAAAGATTGCAAATAAAAAAGATGTTTAATCAATAAACGTATGTCGATGATAATAAAATATTTTGAATTGCAAAAAACAAACAGATTGTTCTATTATGCAGTTGCCACAATTTTAATTGCAAACTCATTCCTTTTGCTCTCTGCTCTGCTGTCATTTATTGCACATCTAGAATCTTTGCTTGTGAGTTGAAATGTTTTGCTTGCAAGTTGAAAAGTTTTGAGCCCATGTATGCCAGAGTTAATTTTGTGTCTTTATTATTCAAACAAACATATGAAGTTTTTGACCAAAATTAGGTACATTGTAATTAAAAAGTAAAAGATTAAAAAATAAAACTCTAATAAAAATAATTCTTGATAAAACAAAAAATTTGCACTGCAAAAAATAAACTATTGCCATTTTATGCAGTTACCACCAGATTTTTCATTGTGCGCTTTAGCTTTCGGTTTTGTTTCATTTTTTGCGGATCTAAAATCTTTGCTTGAGTTGAAAAGTTTTGAGTTGAAAAGTTTTGAGTTGAAAACTCTGCAGCTCAGTGGGCGGTATCTTCCCTCCGCGATGAAAGACCTTATTCTATTGGCCAATCTTGTTTGCGGTCACAGGTTGACCACGCCCCATTACGTTCTCGCGCGATCGGACTCCCACCAGTCAGAAGAGCGAGCGAGTATGGAAGGCCAAATGGTTCAAATACACATGAATTTTAACACGTGAAATACATGTATTACACGTGTATTTAACATGTACTTTACGTGTACTTAACGTGTACTTTACACGTAAAGTACGCGCAAAAAATTAACGCGTACTTTACGTGTGAAGTACACGTTCTTTACGTGTGTTTTACACGTACTTTACACGTATTTAACGTGTACTTTACGTGTAAAGTACATGTTAAAAATTAACGTGTGCTTTACGTGTATTTAACACGTACTTGACGTGTTAAATACACGTTAAATGCACGTAAACAACGCGTGATTCAGACCACTGTTTCCGGTTTAAATGGGCCAATCTCATTGGCTGCATAAAAACTGGGTAAAACCATTTCTGTAAACCTGGGGGGTGTGTCACCTTTGCTACCACCATTTAGCATTATCAAACCTACTACCTATTTGTATTTTCGGTTTTGTTATTTTCAAACATTAAGTCTTTATTTTTATATACTTAATTAACAATTCTAATTATTAAATAATTCGAATTACTCCTTTTATGTCTTTTGGAGTAGTAGAAGACATTCATTATTGTTCACTAAACTTATCATCAACGAATACCATAAAAAGTATCATCAAAGACCTTTTAAGGTGGGAAAGTTGCAATTAAAGTTTCTTAATTAAAGGTTTATGATACTGAGCATTGTAATAAATAACTTTGGAAAACAGTGTGAGGTTTTTGTTCTTAAATTTATGGCCAGCAGGTGGTGCTTGTTATACCATTTTATTCAGATATTACATAATCATAGTAGTTGTCTTACAACACAACCCCAACTCAAGGTTGTAGCCTGCAGGCAGCTGGAGCAAATAAAGCTAATCCATAATCTATGTCCAGTGGGTACAGAGGAATGTGGATACTGTTTTTTTATTAACTTTTAAATTAAATTTTACATAAATAGAGCAGTATTCTGGCAACTGCATTGTACATTGTATGCTCTTATTTTCCCCCTTTTGAACAAAATATTTGTAATATTTTCTTACCTTTTTACTTTTACTCTTTCCAATAAAAAATATCCCTAATTGCACTTGTGTTCGAATACTGTGCATTAATACAGTTAAATAAACCACTTATGTATGCTTAGTTTCTTCTTGTACTGATTGCTTCTTTGTAAAGCTCGCT
This sequence comes from Danio albolineatus, assembly GCA_903798035.1. NCBI lineage: Eukaryota > Metazoa > Chordata > Actinopteri > Cypriniformes > Danionidae > Danio > Danio albolineatus. The sequence continues at coordinate 5,930 of CAIGQQ010006810.1, forward strand.
TGCAAGTTGCTTTACTAAATGTAAATGTATTGAAAAAGCCCTTATATTAAGCCACCCATAAACCCTCCCCTTGAAAAAAAGTCTGGACAGAAGCAGTCTAAAGTGGACAAAATAGACAGATTAAAACAACAGATGGTATTAAGCCAAAAATATATAATAACAGGAATGACAAAAAGTTACTGTTCCAGAATGGTAATTACAGTTTGTAGGGCATCAATAGCTAGACTACCAATAGGTCCTTCAAGAATGTCTACATCCTGTAGTTGCTGCATCTGTGCAGGGTTTGGCTAATTAATTATCAGGAACCGTTACAACCTCATATTTGAATTAAAGATTAGAATCGCAAATATTTTTTTCTTAATGACATGCATAGATGAATTGTTCACCACAGAAAAAGCAACATGAGCTAACAAAATCATATGGTTAGTTTTGATTTCTTGGGGACTTTAACAGGACAAACTGTTTAAAATTGGCTAGAGGTTGCAGTTTAAGTTTTAGTCATACAGTTAACAATAAGACATACGACTCGTGAATATTAAACTTTTACTTAGGCTAGCTAACAGTTTGTGTTTTGGCCTTTTGTTTTTGGCCGCTGAACATAAGCGGTCGTGAACACATTTCACCTATTATTTGTTCTTGTTTATTTTGTCTGATTGACAAAAAATATATTAAAATTAAAATACAAACAAAATACTGAATTTAAATTAATACAAATTTTGTTCTAAAAAGACAAAATTTGTGATAAATATATAATTCTAAAAATAATTACTACCATACCACCCCGCCCCATCATCCCTTTCTTATTTCAATCTCAAAAAACACTGATGCTTGCTGTCGAAGGCTACATTTATTCATTAAAGTGACATATTCACAGTTTCAGAGAAGCCCATATTAAACTGTTTTGATTGCGCCAGTCAATTACAATTTAATTCATTTAATCAAATATTTTTTCTTTCTCCCACAAAGCAAGTACATGCACACTTTAAAACACAAAAACGCACACCTTTATTTTCATTCTTTCTTGCTTTGTCAATGTATGGAAGTGTATACTGTTTAATAATCAATTATTTTTTTTTAATAAATAAATAACTTAGTATGAATATTATTTGCAAATGCATGTTCTGTCATCCACGCGCTCTATTAATGTTGTATATGCAGTTTTACAAATAGCTTTCCACCTGAGTCTGTCAATTAAAGATTTGCACAAACAAAAACATGTTCGTGAAAACAAATATTATGTTTTGCATTCATGCATCTTAATTTTCGTGTGCGAAACGTAAGTTTTGCATTTGCGGATCAGGTGATGCGCGTGTGTAAATTGACTTTTTGTTGGAATCTACTGCCGGCTTCCTTTGAATTTGAGACTTTCTTTTCGCGTTTTTTAACGTGCAAAAGTACTAGGCTAATGCAATTTAACAAGTGACATTCACAGACTCAGGTGGAAAGCTATTCGTTTGTGGATGTAAAACTGCATATATTAATCGAGCGTGTGGGTGACAGAACATGCATTTGCAAATAATATACTAAGTTCATCCCATATTAATTCGCACCCTCTCATTGTTGGTATGCACAGCCCGTGTTCTGGCGATCTGTACCTCATCAGAATGTGCTACCGGTAGCTCAATCTGTGATTTTTCATCTAAAAAAACAGGGTTAGCACATCTTGTCAGATTAAAACGTATATCATACAGAACTACCACAGTAAATACAACTGCTTTCATTCTTTCGTTCTTTTCATTCTGTAAAAGCCTGTCCTGCTTTTTCAAATGTGTAATTAATAGTAAAAACAGTTTAATACAGGCCTCTCTGAAACGGTGAATATTTAACTATACTTAGGCTGTTTTATTAAACAAATCAACACAATATCGTGGCAATTCGTTTTGGCGCTTTAGCGGGCTGGTTTCGAAGCGCATCTCGGAAGGTTATTCGTTATTCTTGTTTATCTAGTAGTTAACTGACCAACGAAAAATACATGACAATTAAGATACAAATGATAGCTAACGAAATTCGTTTCAAAAAGATATTTTTTCCAAGAAACATATACGAATTAGTTTTTTACCCGTCCAACTGTGCGGTGATGATTTGTTCCGCTCTGTGGAAAATAAGGACTTAGTTAATGCTTCACTGCTTCACAGCTGCTGATGTACTTTCACTTCTTCATGTTCAGGCAAAAAAAGTGTTTAAAAAGCATCATTGGCAGGAAAATATACATTTAGATTTCAAACAAATAGATTAATATTAAAAAGGAAACATAAAAGTTTGATCCTGTGAATGTCATACCGAATGCCTTTAATGTTGTTATTAGTTGTCAGCCAGCAACAGTGTTTGAAATAAGATTAAAAAATAAATAAATTGCATAAGAAATGTTATGATAGCAACACTGCTTTGGGAAATAATGTTGGTCGTATAGACGTCACGGGATGACTGATCGTGGAGGATCGTGAAGTCTGGCACATCTGTTACCTACAACGAGTCAAGATTTTATCAAGAAAAAAAAATCACATAATCTGACATAGTAACTTTCGTAACCGACAATAAAAATCATGTGATCTGACCGGGGCTTTATTACGTTGCCTATTACCCAACCAATCATTTATCAGTGTTAGGAAAAAGTTAAATGTTACAATCTATTGTAATTAAAAAAATAGTAGCTAAATGTGCCAGGAAAATACCCCAAAACAGAAAGAAACTCACAGTTATTACCATGAAAATTGGTTACATTTTGGCATTGATAACACGCAACTCAATATATATATATATATATATATATTTCCCATAATTTTAAAGTAAAAATAAAGATTTATGTTTGGCTATCATGTGCGTTTTTCCTGATATTGACCGGTTGGCATTTGTAAAAACGCCATCATAAACCATTATGATACAGTATTAGCCCTACCCGTCGTTTAATTTATTTATTATGCCTATTTTAATTACTTGTTTTCAGGTTACATTATCATTTTAAGGGCCATGAGCTACAAGTCAAAATAAAATCGATATGACAACTGTATTTTAGCTGTTAATATAGGCCTACAATATATTTTCTGGTGTTTAATTTTGCATGAGCAAATAGCATAGCCTAAATTACATATTTTAAAAATATTATTATTCAGCCTACCTGCAGCGCATAGAGGTTGATCCGCTGCAAATTCACTCACTCACGCACTAATTTAATTTATAACTCTGTAAACTTGACTTTGCAGGCCGATCATCTTTAATCTCAAAAGGCATTTTTTAAGAGAATAATGCAGTGTTTATTTTCACAACTGTTAAAGTGCGCTTTAGCTATGTCAAATGAAAGCAAACATTAAAAAAGCGTTCTCTGTTTTGTCAATTTAAGATTAATTTTAATAGGCCATTATTGATAATACTAATTAAAATAAATTAAACATTAATTATAGTGTAGACGACTGTGAGAATGTACAGTGTCCAACTATAACGCCATGCAGCCAAAACAACCACTGTTGATAGAAACACTGCCGCCTGCGCCCTGCACACTGAGCCCAACACAAACTGACAGTGATCCATCTGAACAGCAGCAAGTCTCAGTGTTCAACAAGGATCTTCAGGAAAACAGCCAGGAAAATATTTTTCCAGAATCTCCAGACCCACAACCTCTGTCACCAGACACGCTCTCACTGTCACCTTGCTCGCCTCACTTGGACTTTTCTAAAAAGATGGAGGAGCTGGTGTTTGCTGGAACTAAATTTTCACACTCCTTTGCCGCAAGCCCCCAGTTATCACCCAAAAAGCGGCGTGCTCCACAACCACCCTCCGGAAGAACCCTCAGATCACACCACCAGGGCTCAAACAGCGCCCCATCTTCAGCTGGTGAACACAACAGCTGTCGGTGATGTATGTCGGGTGCCTGCTTAGATAACAGTATCTTTATCAGATGTTTACAGAACAAGCAGAAACCCTGTGTGCCTGTAGCTTTCTCTACGCAGATATGTGTTTTATTACAGGACAGAAAACCAAAGGCCTCTTCAAGCCGTATAGCAAACCATTCAAATCTGGTGTCGATTAAATGTAGATCTGAGACTACTGTAGGGAAAACAGCTAAAACTGTTAAGTTAGCACTTTTAAACATTCGATCACTTAACAATAAGTCACTTCTAGTCAATGATTTTATCAGCACAAATTGCCTTGATTTTATGCTTTTAAATGAAACTTGGCTCGATGACAGTTGTAGCGCAGCAGTCCTGGATGAAGCAGCTCCTTTAAACTTTGATTATTTGAGTGTTTGCAGAGTTAATAGGAGAGGTGGAGGCATCGCTGCCTTGTTTAAAGATGTTTATGAGTGTAAACAAGTGTCATTTGGTGATTATTTGTCCTTTGAATATCTGAGTATAGCACTAAAGGGTGCTCCACGCATTTTACTGATCATTATCTACAGACCTCCAAAATATTCTCCAGCTTTTATTGATGATTTTACAGAGCTGTTATCAATAGTAACCTCTGAATTTGACTGTTTTACTATTGCTGGGGATTTTAATATTCACGTTGATAATCCAGAAGTCAATGCTACAAAAGAACTTATGACTGTTTTTAACACGTTTGATCTGACTCAGCATGTTCAAGGACCCACACACAATCGTGGACACACTCTTGATCTACTTATAACTAAGGGTTTACACATTTCATCGACTGTTGTTAAGGATGTGGCACTATCTGATCATTTCTGTATTTTCTTTGATGTATTGATCACTCCAGCCATTGAAGACAGATCTGTCCCTGTCAGAAAGAGATGCATAAATGAGAACACTAGTGAGCAGTTTATGAAGGCCATATCACTGACACCAAGCATATCTGCAGACTCTGTCGATTCTCTCCTTGATTTGTTTAACTCTAAAGTTAAGAATGTCATAGATGACATTGCTCCTATTAAAGTCAGGAAGAGAACTGGCAGACAGAAAGGACCTTGGACAAGGTCAACATCGGTAAAGATGATGAAAAGACAATGCAGAAAAGCTGAGCGTATGTGGAGGAAGACGAAACTAGTAGTCCATTACAATATCTATAAAGACAGTCTCCATGCTTTTAATGTGGAACTAAACACTGCTAGACAGACTTTCTTCTCAAGCCTTATAAACAGCAATATAGATCACACCCGTACCCTCTTTGCAACGGTAGAGAGACTCACAAACCCCCCCAGTAGGATTCCTTGTGAACTACTCTCTGAAAGCAAATTTAATGAGTTTGCTCATTTCTTTACTGATAAGATCAATCATATCAGAAAGGCAATCAGCTCATCCAATCAGCCAAACTGTGTCGACGTCAGACAAGCTCAACTTCAACTTCAGAAATCAGACATTATGTCTGATTTCATGGAAATTGATGGTAAAATCTTAGAAGAGATTGTGCAAATTATGAGAACATCAACATGCGATCTTGACACGCTGCCCACATCATTCTTTAAAAC
>CAIGQQ010006811.1:0-21071 GCA_903798035.1 Danio albolineatus
ATCAGAGTTATTAGGGAAAACATCTGAGGTATATAATGATATAATTACATTTGTTAAAGAAGCCAAGTTAGATAAAAGAATATAGATATTAATAACTGAAGAATATACTGTCACATATCCGTGTGTGTTTTTTTTCCTCTCAGTTCTTCCTCCCCCCTTTTCTTTTACCGTTATGATTCAGTCGTAATTCATCCAGTTCCATACTCCATTCCAATCGGTGGCGGTAATGCACCTACAAGTTTGGTTGCCAACCGCCAGTGAAATCCAAAGAAGAAGAACATACAGGCAGCCAATCAGCTTTCGCTGATCAGCGTGCAGGCAAAACCCCGCCCATTGCGCTCAGTCTGAAACAGAGTGGAGAGATGGAGAAGGGGGAGACTGCAGCCTTGGATCAAGGCAGATCTACAGCCCAGGCAGTTTTACAGCCCGGGCAGTTTTACGTCCCTGTTGTTCCTGATGTGTCCAGTAGAGGGAGGCAGCACAGTGTTATTATGAGCCTCCATAACTTTATCATCACACCAAACGCGACACAGGTATGTTAAATACTCGTTAAAAATATTGTTTAGCAAGCGTGAAACTTCAACATTTTTAATTAGATTAAGGTTGATATAAATGTATGTCAATACAATTCACATGCAGTGATAAAACAACAGTTGTTAGTTTGGCTCAATTCTAGCTAACTACTGTATCCCAGCAAACAAGCTAGCTACATGCACTACATCTCACTTTCTTACGTAGGCCATTTTTCTTGTACTTTCTTTGTCTTTAGCCTGCATCTTCCTGGTAAGATAGTTTTGTAACTTGTTCTAATCTTGTTATTTTTAAGAATTTTATATTTTTAAATAATTAAAGTGAATTTTGCAGCAACATTAGACTGTATGTAAATATCTAAGATCTAATTACATTTTATCTATTTAGTTTTAATTACAATAGAAAACAAATGATAGAAAAGGTAAAGTAATTGAGCAGTTATACTCTATCACCACAGTGTTCTCTTTAACTTGCTCTTCATAAAAGTGCATGTGTTTGTGTGTTTCTTTATTTGTTTTTAGCTGTTGGTCTAGCTAAGGATATGTAAATCTCTCTCTTGAACGTGTAGGAGCTGTAAACACCCATCTTCCTTTTCTCTTTTCATATAATTCATTTTCTTGTTTTAGAAATTCCATCAAAATGGAAAGATCGGATATTAACAGTAGTCAACAAATGCAATGTGCTGTTTCCTCTACTGCTGTCCATTCTGCACTACAAACTTATACAGCCCTCACAAACTGACAAACCCTCAAAGAAAAGTAAACTGGAAACTCATCTTCAACTTCACTTTTCCATGGCAGTCATCCATGATTGTAGCAATTTCTAAATAATTCATGAATTATATATTTATATATTGCAGTAGAAATTTTATGTTAAATACAAATTTGATTTATGTGTTCGTATTTCTAAAAACAACATAATTAGTATTGTCAGGTCATGTTGCATACGAAGTACAAATACGTTGTACTGGCAATTGAAAATTGTTACTATTCTCAGCAATGGAGTGATTATTATATATTTAATGATTTATTTAAAAATATATAAGTTCTCACTGATTATATACAATACACCAGAGTGGTCTGGGATGTCAGCCATGTCTAACTATTTACTTTAAATTGAAATAAATCTAAACAAATCTTAAAAGATTTAAAATTTTATTTTGAATTTGAATTAAAATAGCATTGCATTCAATTTCATTTCATATTTAATAATGCAATCCAGTTCTAAATGACTTTTTTTATTAAATTTTTTATTTAACTCAAACTAGGGCGCCACGGTGGCGTAGTGAGTAGCACGTTCGCCTCACAGCAGGAAGGTTGCTGGTTCGAGCCTCGGTTAGGTCAGTTAGCATTTCTGTGTGGAGTTTGCATGTTCTCCCCGTGGTTGTGTGGGTTTCCTCCGGGTGCTCTGGTTTCCCCCACAGTCCAAAGACATGCGGTACAGGTGAATTGGGTAAATTGTCCGTAGTGTATTTGTGTGAATGAGAATGTATGGATGTTTCCTAGAGATGGGTTGTGGCTGGAAGGGCATCCGCTGCGTAAAACAAATGCTGGATAAATTGCCGGTTCATTCCGCTGTGGCGACCCCAGATTAATAAAGGGACTAAGCTGACAAGAAAATGAATGAATTAATTTTACTCAAACTATCATAAAAAAAACATAGAGAAACTCACAATTATAATTGGTCTATAAATTTTATATATTAGCATGAACGATGTTTAAGGATTAGATATATGGAATAAGAAGAACACAAAAACAATTTAAAAACTTTAAAAAAAAATTTTTGCAGAGTATTAACTTTATTTATTTTTCAGTGAGTGTGAAGAATTTGAAGCAAGGTTTCAGCATCATTTAAAGAAGACTGGCAATCTCTAGTGATATTGTTGCAATAAATAAATGTTTTTAAAAAATCAAATGTTGTCTGGGTTTTTGTTTGTCAGGTGTGGCTAAATGGTCCTTGGAACTTTAGAAAGGACCAAATTGTTTGTCTAAAAATTCTGCAGCTGTCTGGTGGTCAATACCACAGCATTCTTATCAAAGCGTTTTTTTCTGTTATAATTTTGTTATTTTCAGAATGAAACTTTATATATAATCAATACAACAAAAAGCACATCTCTATATGAAAACTTATAACTAAGCTACAGTTAATCGTTACTCTATCCAACTATGTGTTTTTATTTTTTTTAATTAAATAAATCTAAAGTAATTTGCAATTGGGCTTTTGTATATCTGAAATAGTATGGCGAGTGTGTCAATTGTTTGTATATTTAAACTCAGTTTCTGATACATTAACTTAGCTTTGATATTCAACTAAAAATTTTTTTTTAAGTATATTAATGAATATGATATTTAATAATCTGTAAGAGTTGACTTCAAAGCTATTATTTAGCCATGTATTACATTTCATCCCCCTACTGGACGCATCAGGAACAACAGGGACGTAAAACTGTCTGGGTCGTAAAGCTGCCTGGGCTGTAAAACTGCCTGGATCCAAGTCTGCAGACGCCCCATATAGGAGAGATGTGCAGTTTGCTGTTTGATTCCTTTAATTCCACTTATGTTACGGGTGTTGTGAGTCTATTCAAAGTAAGTGTGTTATTTCTGACCTTTGTAGCGTTCACAGATTTGCTGGAATTATCTTGCGGGTTGAACTGCTTTAACACCTGTGCTCAATGCTAATATACTCTCTTGTTTTTAGCTCGATGCTATGCTGTAAACACTTCTGTAATGCGTTACTCGCGGGTTATCTACAGGGTTTCTGCAGGGTCTTAAAAAGTTAAATCTCAAAATCCTAATTTTAGGCCTAAAAAAAGTCTTAAATTCACTTAAATATTGTGTTGTAGGTCTTAAATCTTTTTTAAACAGGTCTTACAATTATCTTTTTTCATGTATTGCTACCCAAACTGGCCAAAACCAGATAAATGTAAGCAATCAGAGACATGATCATGCTGCACACACGAGATATAGAAACAGCCACTCAAGACTTGCACACATTTATTGAACAGGGAAGAAAAAACTATGTAGCTTGTGTGAGGATATTTTGATGGTGAAACATATTTTAACAGAATGTATATTTTTAAATGATATTAGAGAATGTTTTATTAAGGAAATATTTTAAGGCAAATGTTTAAAAATGGTTTTCTGGAGTTTTTATCATTGATCAGACTGAAAGAGCTTACATGACTTTATCAGTGTTATTTGTGTGTTTTTTAGGCCTGTCACAATAATCAATATATCGACTTATCGTACAACACATGGACATGACCTCAATCACTTCATGGAAATGCAATAAATATCGTCCATACATAAAAACCAATTCTACCAACATTTTAGCTAATTGTGCAACATCTCAATCTCTATTGGAGGTGTCAGTGTCAGTATGGCAAAAGAAAAACCTGTAGTACTTACTATAAAATTACTTTAATATATTTTAATGTGGGTGTCTGACAACTGAAAATAGATCTGGTAGCAGATATCGCAGCCTTGCACCGTACCTTATTTTTTTGTTAACATTTATTATTATTTATTTATTTAGGATAAGCGTTTTCACATTCTGATTTCAGTGCCTAATTATTAAGTTGTTAAAATGACTATAATTAAATGAAATATTCTTAAGAATAAAATACTGTGTTCTTTCGAGGAGGGTAATAATTTTGTCATTCTGGCATTATATAATGGGTGGCATAAAATGGTCTTAAAATGACAATATCTTTTATCGCGATGTATTTTGGTGCAATATATCATACAAGAAATAATAGATATCGTGACAGGCCTAGCAACAATTAATGATGTTTTGAAACAGTTATGATTGTCAACTATATATTGAATATTTAATACAAGTGTTGTCATGAATATAGGCATTGCTGCTGATATATAAATATACAAATATACAAATATAAATATAATTAGAATAATTGTCTCCTCCTCCAGTGAAGCTCTTCCTCCTCCAGTTCAGCTATAAACACTGGAATATTCCCATCAGGCTCCAGTGAAGAGTTTATTGAAGGACAGCGAGAACATGAGTGATCCAGAACCCTGCAAAATTAAAGATGAAGACTCTGAACAACAAATAGGTTGGTGTTTATTCCTGATCAGGGGTGGCACAGGGTCATGAATCTTTTGGGTTTAAGGTTTGTCAAAACGTAGTTTTTCAACACATTATGCAGAAATATTTAAAAGGGTTCATTATTGCTTTCCCACAGGATCAATAAAGCAATATCAGCTGGGCTTTCTCTACCTCTTTTAAATATCGTTCTCTACCTCTTTTCTTTATTTAAGAGTTTTTTTTTATCTGTTTCTCAAACGGATTCTGTACATGTGATTTGAAGCAGAGCGAAAGTCTGTGTTTTGAGTGCGTATTTCTAAAGATGTTGATCTTAGTGTTTTTTTTTTCCCCCAAACACAACTTCTTATCCCTAATCCCTTATTATGATGGGCATATCCCTTATTTTCAAATCCCAATGTTGGCAGGTATGTATTAGCTGTAGGTTGTGTGATTTCTCAAAGTCTAAAATTAAGATTTCTATATTATTTATCTATTATATGTGTAACAATAGCTGCGTCCCAAATGGCATACTTGTGCACTTTTCTACGTCATTTTGTCGTATAAATAGTGTAAAAAGTGCGTTCACACTGAAAACTCTAACAATAATAAGTGCACTTTAATTACCCGGATGATTCACTCATTCAGCCGGTAATATGAAGTGTGCAATGATGGACACTTCACGTGCTCAACGACCGGAGCTTCGTGCATGCAACGGAAGAGGCGGAGCTATCGTGCGCACATGTCGGATAACTTTATTTATTTTGGACTGTGAAAGCAGTATTCTCCTACAACAGTGATTATAGCGCCTCCCGATGGTGAATGCGGTTATACTCATTTTGGTCATTTATTTCTCTAATTTGGCAGCCGTCAAACGTCATCAAGGAAACGGTTTGAACTTCCGCTTAGTACAAAAGCCATTAGTGCTCCATTTGGGACAGCACTACACACATACTATGCTGTTGAGTGTGTAAGTGCATAAGTACATAGTGCATAAGTGCATAGTGTATAGTGTGTCATTTGGGACGCAGCTAATGTTATAATATACATTTTGTTGCAGCTGTTATTTGTTTCATATTGCAAGAGTGCCCTCATGGGGTGTACTTGGGAGCTGCAGATATAGCCTATGTATTGTGCATACACAATGTAATATGCTGTATTCTTTTTCAGTTCAGTAAAGGTGTCAACCAAATATTGTGTACTCCTGGCCTCCTGAAAAACTGGGCTGCGAATCCATACCACATCACAAGCAGAGAACCTGAAGAAAGAGTGTTTAACACTTCATTCATGGCCAATCGCCAAAACAGGAAACTCCTTTATAACTCGCAATTCTGACTTAATAACTCGGAATTCTGACTTAACAACTCGGAATTGCGACTTAACAACTCGGCATTGCGACTTTGAAAATTGTTTTATAAATTGTATCATTATTATTATTATTATTATTAATAATAAAAAAATGATTGGTATATATATATATATATATATTTTTTAATCATTCAGTGGCGGAAACAGGCTTCCATATAGAACTGTTTGAGATATGAACAAAAGGAAGTGATGCATGCAAGTTTGATTTAAATAAAAGTCTTGAATTGTTATAAAAATTATTATAATTAAAATAATTTATAAAAACAAAACAAAAAATTAGTTTAAAACATTGAATGATATTAATGATTTGACGTAGTTCCGGAAACTTTCTACTTCTCTGTTTAACCATCTGACTATACAGTGGGTTTCATTTGACCGCCCCTTGTCGTTTTAAAGAATATCACAGTGGCGAATGGGCAAGTATAAAAGCCTCGTCCGTTTTACGAGGTGCATGCGCAGTCAGCGGTGATGCATGATTCAGCGCCAGGTGAAAGTATAAATCCAGCATCTCTCTCCCTCCCTCTCTCTCTCTTTCTCTCTCTCTCTCCCTCTCCCCCTCTCTCCCTCCCACTCCCACACACACTATACTCCATATAAAAGGCAGAATTTTTTTTGCACTAACTGATGATCAATAGTAAAAATTACAAATCTTCTCCCAACAGGGAAATGTAACTGTGGTGTGGGAATGGTGATCCCCAAAAAATAAACAAAAATATGTTTGTCACTTGTTTTTAAATTATTTATCTTGGCCACCAGACAGAATATCTGTCAAAATACCTATTAAAGAAAATACACCATGGCTAGCTCCCACCACCAGTTACAAATATTAAACAAAAAATAAATAAATAAATAAATAAACAAATAAATGAGAACCAGAAAACTCAGACAATTGCTGTATTGGTCTAAATAAAGTTTGTATTAGTCAATAATAATAATAATAAACACTTGTACTTTTCACACACAGCTGTATCAACAACAAAACAAACAATATAACAATACTATAAAAACAGTCGTGAATATAATGAAAAGGGAGTAAATTAGATTTGCAAGAAATATTTCTGAATTTCTCCAATAGACCTACAGAACGGCATTGATGCGTCCTGAGATAAAGTGAAACGGCCATAAACTCCAGCAAGATAAAGTCACTGGATGCAGAACTGTAGAGCTTTATCTATAAAGTATAAATATGGAAACTGTGTCCATCATAACCGAAAGCTACGTCGTGTTTGCTGGATGCATCACGCAATCCAGTCAGTCAGCATGTCACCTTAAAGGGTTACACAAACAACACACAGCCCTACTACAATTACAGAAAAGTTCACTCAGTTATAATTCACTTACCTTTTAATACGCTTTGGTGCGATTTATAACCCGCTATTTAAAAACAACAACTGAATGTTTTGAACAAGAAGCTGTGATGTAGCCGTGGCGGGAATAAATTTTGGTGTGGCGCCCCGCCATGGATGAATGAATGCAGCGGAAACCAAGTTCTGTGTAGCCAATGTTTCCGGTGTCCTTTCACTTTTCAGCTTTTGATGAGTTTTTAAAACTAATGTTTCATTTTTTATTTATTTTTTTTATTTCAGACCTAATTGAAGAGAATGAGGGGAGTAAAGAGGAGGAACATCATGTCAAAATTGAGGAAAAAACTCATTTACAGACTGATGGTATTTTAAAAAGGAGAGACAAGAATCATTTCACCTGCACTCAGTGTGGAAAGAGTTTTGGAAAACAAAGCAATCTTAAGATTCACATGAGGATCCACACTGGAGAGAAACCATTCACATGCACTCAGTGTGGGAAGAATTTCAGCCAATCATCAAACCTTAATTATCACATGAAAATCCACACTGGAGAGAAACCATTCACCTGCACTCAGTGTGGGAAGAGTTTCAGCTCCTCATCATCCCTTAATCTACACATGAGGATCCACACTGGAGAGAAACCATTCACATGCACTCAGTGTGGGAAGAGTTTCAGCAAATCATCACACCATAATCAACACATGAGGATCCACACAGGAGAGAAACCATTCACATGCACTCAGTGTGGGAAGGGTTTCCGCCAATCATCACATCTTAATGAACACATGAGGATCCACACTGGAGAGAAACCATTTACATGCACTCAGTGCGGGAAGAGTTTCAATCAATCTGGAAACCTTAATGAACACATGAGGATCCACACTGGAGAGAAACCATTCACATGCACTCAGTGTGGGAAGAGCTTCAGCCAATTATCATCCCTTAATAAACACATGAGGATCCACACTGGAGAGAAACCATTCACTTGCATTTAAGCTGCAGACTTTTAAGCATACTGGACTTTTCTCCCCATAGACTTCCATTCATACACACGCAAATGCGTCAGACTGGAAACGCAAGTTCGTGCGTCAAGTTTCGCAGTTTACTGCGTTGCAAAGTTGAAGCTTGGTGAACTTAGGAGTGCGGTTTCTGTGCTATGAAATGCTCTAAATCCAGATTTAAATTTTTCATAAATATTGTTTCTTTGTAGGAAGGAACATAGTTGAGCAGATACGATTTTTTCTAGTATCTTTGATAGAAAAGGCACGTTTGAAATCGGTCTATAATTTGCTAGTTCTTTGGGATCAAGCTGTGTTTTTTTAATAAGAGGCTTAATGACAGCTAGTTAACGGTCCATTAACGGTCTACAGAGCTCTAATTGGGCTGATGCTGTAAGAGGCACATTGATGGTGCTTATTTTATCTCTGATGTCCTCAATTTTCAAGACTCCAGATTGGAGTATGTGGTAAATCCTGATTGGATGCCTGCATTACTCATCAATGAGTGTATAAAAGTTGTTTTGCTAGCTTCCCCAGGACACTGTGGCTACTCAGGACTCCTGATGTCAGGACTCCTCATCTCATTGACTCTTTAACCTTATGGTTTTGCATTACTTATATCATATAGTTAAAGTGTTGTTGTGATTATATCCTAAGTTCTTCATTATTATCCCCAGACATTTGTTGGTTGCTTTGATTGATTGTTCTATGAGTTATATTTTGTAATAAATAATTTGCATTCAGGCTATTTTGTTGGTTTATCTCTCTCTTATGTTGCGACTCAAACAAGCGGGTCATAACACTGTAAAATGTGTCCGTTGTAGCCGAGATCTTGTCCTTTCAGTCATGACCATAGGTGAGAGTAGGAACCTTGATTGAGCGTGAAATTGAGAACATTGCCTTTCGTCTCAGCTCCTTCACCACAACAGACAATCACATCAACTGCATTACTGCTGCCGCTGCACTGATCCATCTTTTAATCTCACATTCCATTCCTTATGAAAAAAAATGCAGATACTTGAACTCCATTTGGGGTAAGGACTCTCCTCCAAACTGGGGATGGCCACCTTCTTCCAGTCAAGCACCATGGTTTCTGACTTAGAGGTGCTGTTTCTTTTCCTGACATGTCACACTCAGCAGCAAACCATCCCACTGCATGCTGAAGGTCCATGTTTTATGAAGCCAAAAGGACAAAGTTATCTGCAAATGGCAGAGACAGTCCTAGCCTGCACCTAAAATTCTGTCAGTAAAAATGATTATATTTTTTCAGATCAGCCTCAAAAATAACACATTTACTAAATAAAATGAATAAATAGATGGATGGATAGACATTGTAGTGGTGGAGCTCTGTAGATGGAGCTCTGTCAGGAGGGATGGACCAGTGCGCGAGATGTCTCAGACTGAAGGTGTAATAATGAAATAAATGCTCAGGAAGCCCCAACCCTTTTTTATCAACTGGCTGTTGCAATATAATCCTGTGCAACCTAGGGTGCTTATTGTTCCAGAGAAATTAATTGACTAAATTATCAAACTGTTAATATTTACAGGGATCAAATGAAGTAGAGAAGTAACTTTAGGAAGGCAATTCATATTGAGTATGATAGTTTGTTATTTTGAGTACCTCAGAGCAGTGGTTCTCGTGGTGGTGCTTGTGCAAATTGAGTTGACAACCGTCCCAAATTAAATTGAGCTCTTATTACTAGATCTTAGAATCACACCTGAGAAACCACAAAAGCAGAGATTTGGCTTCTCTTTAACTGCTTAAGATCAATTTGCACAAGATCAGCAAGAGACAACATTTGTTTTAGTTTCCTTCACCGACTGGCCTTGACGAAACATGGTTATTTCATGTGGTAAAATATCTTGTAAGTTCGTTACTATCTTATATAAAAATACTGTTTCTGATACTAGTTTTTCATTTACACCAATGTATTGCAGCTTTTGTTTAGTAACAGACATCATACATTTCAGACACATACAGAAGGATTCATTTGCTATAAGGGTTAAAAACCATTGATTAACTTGGTTGCAATAAACACATGTAGTATACAAAGAAAGCCACTGCCCCAGAGCGACAAATTTAGCGATCTCCTGAAGTCTCTGGAACTATTTAAAATCACACATCCAATTTTTGTTAATTGACAAATTGTCTTTTGATTTTGTGAATTGAATTTTAAGTGATTTGATCTTGATACGGGGCGCCACGGTGGTGTAGTGAGTAGCACGTTCGCCTCCCAGCAAGAAGGTCGCTGGTTCAAGCGCCGGCTGGGTCAATTGGCATTTCTGTGTGGAGTTTGCGTGGGTTTCCTCCGGGTGCTCCGGTTTCCCCCACAAGTCCAAAGACATGTGGTACAGGTGAATTGGGTAAGCTAAATTGTCCGTAGTGTATGAGTGTGAATGTGTGTGTATGGATGTTTCCCAGAGATGGGTTGTGGCTGGAAGGGCATCCGCTGCGCAAAAAATATGCTGGATGGGTTGGCGGTTGGTTCCGCTGTGGCGACCCCAGATTAATAAAGGGACTAAGCCGACTAAGTCCTGACTAAGGGACTAAGCCGACAAGAAAATGAATGAATGAATGATCTTGATACGAGTCTCTAGCAGAGAGTTAAAGGGAGGAGTTACTTGGGCTCTCATTGAAGACCAGATGAGCTGCAGCATTCTGGAGCATCTGTAAGGGTGCTGGATGGGAGTCCAGCTAGAAGAGCACTGCTGGAGTCCAGCCTTGAAATGACAAGAGTTTGCACTAAAAGTTGTGCAGCATGACCCGTTAAGAAGAGTCTGATTTTTCTGATGTTGAAAAGTGCAGATCTGCATGATGGAGCTGTGTTGGCAATGTCCTTTGAAGGACAACTGATCATCCAGAATCACCCTAAGATTTCTTACCGAACAACATGGGGTATTGGTGGATGATCCCAGCTGGATTGAGCAATTGTGTTGAATGTGTGGAGTTGCAGGGAAGGTGATGCAAGCAGATGAGTAAGCAGTTGGTGATGTTTTTTTCCAAGCCGATATCCGTCAGGCAGTTTGATGCGAGTTAAAAATTTGACATGAGCCTCTGTATCCCCGCTGGCCCTAAACCACCCAACCCACTCCGAGCTGGTATTAAACCGGTGACCTTCTGCATGGCAGTTGCTCTAACAAGGAGGCTAAAGACCATGGCCCATAGCGTCTGTCGCCAAAGCACCTTTAGAGGTCAGAGGAGTGAGGTTTACCCGCACAGCACTTCACTAGCTGGCCTCTGTTACACCTGCTTAAAAGTGGTTGGGAATGTGCCAGTGTGGAGTGAAGGAAGATAGTGAATTTTTCTTCAGAAGGTTGTTTGATGGAGATTTAGGTTGGATTTGGTGTGTAGTGGCTATTTTCTTTATGGAGGCTCTCTCAGTGGTCAAGAAGACAAATTCTTACCCAAAGTGTCTTTTAAAGTTTTATTCTTTGCAAAGAAGGTCAGACAGTCATACAGCAACGCAGGTTTCTGCAGAGTGTGAGACCCCGAAACAGAGTGTGTTCTCTTTTTATCTAGTTTGCTAAGCTCACAAGGTCATGAATGACATACAGAAGGAATCACAGTTACATCAACGCACAAATTTAACCTTTGATTGTCCATATTTCAGTCTTAACTACCACCTGAACATATAGCTTGTTAAATCCCCATGTAGGTACCCAGATCTTGTTTGGCGATAAACAGATTTTAAAGTGGTCACACATAGCCTAATGTAAACAGTACATACATGGAGGAATAAAAGAACAGACCTTTATAATATATATAAAAGAATTTCCACCACAATTCCTCTCTTTTTATCAATCATTGATAACATAACACTAAATTCATACTATATTAGCTTCTAAAACTATAGTTCATAATCAGTAGGTTAATCATTTTAACAGGTTTCTGCACACACCATATACACTAGAGATATCTAAACATTCTTCTTCCCCATTGAGGTTTTTACTCCTCAAAATATCCCCCTTCCCTGGAAGCCGGGCTAAACGAATAATCACTGTTATTGCGCTCCCAACCGAAGTCGGACCCTCAGTCACCCCCAGAGGTTCAAATCACAGAAATTGCCTGTTAATTTTACACTACTATTATTTCATACACCTAGTAAATTCTCTTAAACTTTGATTCAATTAGTTACAAATCACTAATATTCTAAATCATTAGTTTATCATCAATAACATCATTCACAAACATAGGAACACATTGTTGTTACTGTACCCTTAAACATACATCACATTTACATTCTTCCCGCAATTATCATGTAAATTGTCACTCTTTTAAGATTAATTACAGAGCATATTAACTCATGCAAATGCTGTTTTTTGTTTTTGTTCGGACAAACCCAAAATACACATAAGCAAGCAAATAGACATTTTTACACTTGAAATAGTCAAATCTTTGTAAAATTCTCCAATTACGTAACAGCCGTCACCTAATTTTTCCTCTTAATTGATTTAGTTTTTCCATATCCACATCTGTCGCTATCATCAATGCCATAGTCAAAATCACCATCCATGTCAATGTTCATTCCCCTTCATTAACAGTTATCCTTACCATCTGATGTGATGTTGACACTGTAATCAATCTACTCACTGATCATGATACAAATCTAAATATACATGGCAGACAACATAATATCATTAGACCTATGCCCAGTATAGGTAACATTACATTTCAGGCCCAACAAATCCAGTCTTCCCATTTGAATGACAACCAGTCTAGCCATGAACTACTAACTCTTTTTGGCACTTTTACGGCCATTCTCATGTGGTCCACAATGTCTGTAATATTTTGGTTGTAATCAGGTTAATGAAAACAACAGAACACTCAGTGATAGCAGAAACAACATTGTGGTTTGTCTCAATCCACACATTTCATGCACTCAGAATGGATGCCAACGAATATTTCCATCCATCTTCAGATTTGATCTGGCTGTTTGTTCACCTCTCTTTTGGTCGCTTTCTCCTCCAGTCTGTGTCTTGCTTTGGTGTTAAACTCAGAAGTTACTGTTTCACACACCTCTTGACTTTGCTGTTGTTTCTCTGCAGCTGTGACCTTGCTTCACTCAGATAGCAACTCGCTGTTTTCCTCAGACAGCTTCAGAGCCCCTCTTTCTCTCCTACTGCCTCGTTGTCCTCCTCAGATGATGGATCCCCTTCTGCGATGGCTAGCTGTCACCCACATCGATCTTTCCGCAACTTTCACAGCTGTTTCAGTGGTCAGTAGCACTTGGAACGAACCCAACCAACATTTCACTCTCCAGCTCTTTTTCTCAGGTCCCTCATCACCATGAAATCATAAGGCCTCAGATTGTGCAGCGGCCTCTCTGCGTCCTTCCCCTGTGCAGCTTTAACCTGTACACAGACATCCGACAACAGAAAAGACATTGATACACAATAATTTAACATGTCATTTTCACACACATCCGTTGAAGGCAACTGCTGTTTTCCCCCATTCACACCTACACGTGGTGGTTTGCCAAAGAGAATTTCAAACAGGATCAAATTCATTTTTGATCTTTTTCTCGTTCTCATATACATCAGGACTGTTGGTAGAGCTTTAACCTATTTGAGTCCTCTGACTTCACAACATTTTGCCAATTTGTTTTTCAGTGTGCCATTTTCTCTTTCAACAGCTCCACCTGAAGCTGGATGGTAACTGCATTCTGTTCTCAAATCAATTCCCAAAAACTGACCCACTTGTTTCATTACATCATTAACAAAATGAGTACAGTCTCATAACTTATTCCCCATCTCGGGACGATCTCGGTCAGTAACGCTTTTGCCAATTTGTGTATTTCAAATTACACATCGTCTACAGAAATTGTCCGCAAATGTGGTAAACCCCTTCATGAACCACAGTTCTGTCATTAGCGCAACCATTGCTGTTTTTGACGCATGATCTTTACCATTAATTAATTTCACATAGTGTTTGAAAAAATGTTTTGGTAAACAAGCCTTACCCTCAACTCTCTTCCACACATTTCACACAGCCAGACTGTCTCCACTTGTTTTTCTCCAGTCCAGTCGCAAATGTTTTCTCCTGTAAGGAAGAACAGATATCGTTGTTATTGTCAGCAGATAGCAAAGTACATTCAGAGCTGTCCTCGTCTCAGAACGCTGCGACTTTCGCTGCTGCATCTGCCCTCGAGTTACCTGCGGATACAAAATCTTTGTTGTTAATGTGCGCTGCACATTTGCAAATGGCCAGTTTGCTAGGTAGTAAAATTCTATTTTACTGCAATGGTGCAGCCATTGTAGGTGCACTTAAAGGAGCATGGAGTATTGGTCGCCCACCAGATTTTAAAAAATTTCGTTGTTTCCATAAAGCCCCAAAATCATGAGCTACCCCAAATGCATATCTTAAATCAGTATAAATTGTGACTTCTTTTTCTGCCATCAATTTATAAGCTCTGTCAAATCCACAAGCTCTGCGGCCTGTGCAGAATAGTGCCCTGGTAACTTCCCAGATGTCACCACATCAAATTCAGTTGTCACTGCATAACCAACCTTATTCTGGCCTGTTCGTGGATCTTTAAATGCCGAACTATCCACAAAGAGGACATTTTCACAATTTTCAAGTGGCTCGTCAGAGGTCAGGTCGTGGTGTACACACCCGGTCAACTGATGTGACACTTGGCATATCTAATAAGATAGTGTGATATCGCAGCCAGCGGGCTGTCTACAAATGCGATGTTTTTTGTTCTTGAAGTATCATGGACACTGTGTGCGTCACCATCAGTATCAAATCTCTTCAAGCCAAAACAGATTTTTACACAGCCACCACGGCTCTTAAGCAACGTGGCAGGCCTGCTGCTTCAGAGTTAAGTTTGCTCAAAGTAGGCCACAGGTCACAGTCTACCACCGTGGTCCTGTAGGAGTAATGATGTCATAAACCCACACCTCTCATCTACCATCTGAATAAACAGCTTTGTTGGGACAGGTAGTCCCAGCACAGCAGCTTCAGCCATTTGTAATTTCATGTTTACAAATGCCTGCTCTGCCTCTGCTGTCAATTGTAATTTGTCAGTAAATGTCATCCCCTTCCCTAAAGTTAGGGCTCTCAGGGGCTGTTCCAAAATTGCATAATTTGGAGTGAATGTGCGGCAGTATGAGCACATTACCAAAAAAGACATTTGGTTTTTTTGTTAGTGGTTTTGGTACATCTTTTATACCTTTCACCCTTTCGTCAGACAGAGATTTGCTGTGTGGAGTAATGACATGTCCCAGAAATGTTACTTTCTGTTTGACAAATTGCAGTTTAATTAAACTGACCTTGTGACCCTCTGCAGCTAAGTGCTTCAGGAGAGACACAGTGTCACACACTAGTCTGTTCGTTTTCATCACAGACCAATAAATCGCTAACGTATTACAAAATAACAGTTCCAGCTGTCATAGTCAAAGGTTCCATACCTTTCAACAGGGCCTCATTGTAAACAGTTAATAGGATGCAAAACCCTGACACAAACGTGTAAAAGTGTGGCCTTTGCCATTTAAAAATAAATGCAAACCAAAAACTGGCTATCTTTGTCCACTGGCACGCTGGAAAATGCATTTGCCAGGTCAACCACAGAATAAAATTGTGATTTTTCAGAAATTTGTGACAAAATCAAGTATGGGTTAGGAACCAATGGAGCTCTTTGCTTGACAGCTGCATTTACTGCTTGTAAATCTTGTACCAAATGCTATTATGTTGGCATTTCATTATCCCTTATCTTTTTTTTTTTTTTTTTTTCCCAACAGTACAAATAGGTGTGTGTAATTTTTGCATGGGACAATAACACCTTGCACCAGTAAAGCTTTAAATACTGGAGTGATGCCATCAATGGCTTCTTTCTTCAAAAGATGCTGTGCTTTGGCACTGCCTATGATCAGATTTGGGAGTAATTATCACTGGATCACAACCTTTAATTAAACCCATATTATGTTTACTGTTAGCCCACAATTCATTTGGCACTTCTGTTAAGGCCAGGAGAATGTCTACTACTTAAAGTCAGCCATGCAAAGATCTTTCACACAAAGTTTGTCAATAGCAGTTATAGTTCTTAATACAGCTATTTCATTCATCCAGTCACACCTAAACGCTTTCCACTTCTCGCTTTAACCTACCCCTCCTTTCTTTCCTCCCTGTCTGCTTCTTCAACACAATTTCACAAACTGGTGAAACAGAAACAGTCAGACCAAGACTTATGTTTGGCCTTACAGACTGATAAGTGATACAGCCTGTTCTAACATGAGATAAAGTGAACGCTGCTTCTCTCTCAGAGACACAAAAATCACACAAACTTTCTGCCCACTACATCTTTTCTAAAATCAAAGTTTCATCCACCTGTGCCTCAACCCAAGCTTTCTCAAACTCCTTATCAATTACGACATGTGACGTGCAATACAGTTCACCAGGAGACATTATATCAATGTCGAAAGGTTTTACTCATTCTCTAGCCAATTAGAAATTAAATTAGCCCATTCTTTGTTGTTAATCAGCTATTCATAGGCCCACTGTGGTGTCTGTGAATCAAACAGCAAACAACAAAACTCCTCCCCTGCTTCCACTCTCACTCTTGAGGAATCTGCTGTTAGAACTAGGTTTAATTTACACAAAATATCCCTTCCCAGCAATGGAACGGGACATTTTGGTGAGCAAACAAACGTATGTTTAAAACTTTGCCCCCCTCTGTCTCACAGGCCAGCGGAGCTGTAAATCGCTCAACGACTGTATGACCAGATGCAGACAGAGACTTGTGAAATTTGTTTGTCAAAGGCATTACACACTGCAGGTCACATGGTCGTATGCAAGATCTGCTGGCTCCACTATCAGCCAGAAACTCAATCAAAGTTTTCTCAATCAACATATAATATCCTGTCATATTCAAAAATGCTTCATTATCAAGAAACAATGCCATTCCATCAGGAATCATCAACATTACTGTGATCAAAATTACAGTAGGAAATGCAAGCTTTTTCTTCATTGCAGATAGCAGAACAGATATCAGTGTATGTGTTTATGTGTGTGTAGAAATGTGTCTGCATTTTAAACTTGTTAGTAAAAAATGATCACTTCCCTTTACTGTAGCTGTTGGCTGCTTGCCCAAACCCCCTCCGTTCTGCTCTTCCCTCTCCGCACATCAGCTCCTCGATGTTGGTTTGCGCTCTTCGGGTCAATCCTTTGACCAAAGTCCATCTCGGTGGCAAGACAATTGGTACATTTTCTCGTCACATGTACCACAGGCTCTGCAAGTTTCATCGCCACCTGCCACATTCCAGTTTTCCCATCTTCTTTCTCACCCTTGACGCCTTTGTCGCCTTTGAACTTGCGGTATCTTGGGTTTTCTGGTCTTGATGCTGTTTGTACAAGGGCCATGTGCAGCTCCTTTTCTGCTTTCTTCTTGCTTTGCTCTTGCTTCGCTGTCAGCTTGTCTTCAGCATGTTGAGCACACAGCAGAATGTCTGTTAAATGTCCATTTCTCCAGTTCAAACAGATGTCCTCCGCTCGCTTGAGGTGGGAATTTCTTTGGTGCGGTCGGTCTTCTGAGAGGGCAGCAGTCGAGGTCTGGGTCGGTTTTCAGGGCTCGCAGCTCAGCTACGGGATAGTGATGATACGGTGGAACATGTATAGAAACAGATTTATAAAAAGGGTTAGCAGGGCTAATCAGTCTTTTATTCACACTCTCACATTTTTTATTTGCTATTTTCTTCACCTCATCTCCACCATTCTTTTCCCTACATGCCAGCTGCCTTTGCAGCACTTTTCTCTGTCTCCTATCTGCCTCCCTCAGCCAACAACCAACAGTGTCTCCATACAACACACACACATGCTTTCTACAACATTCTCTTCTGACTTTCCTCTCCTGACTTTCTGACTCCTACACTGTGTTTAACCTGGTAACACTCAATGTTCCCTTCCCCGGAAAGTTTTTATACTTCATTAATTTTCCTATATTTTGCATGCCTTTTTCTCCATATAATTTTCCCATATTCCAAAACACCGGTGTATTATATTTTCTCACTTTACTTTGGGACTTCCCCATACTGGCCGCTACCCCTCTCTTTGGACTTTTTCGGTACCTATTAATCTGTCAGACGTCTCCAACAGATTTCGACTTTTCACCTAAAATCGAGAAGTTAAGCTACCCAGCTCCAGTTGCGCACCCCCCAATTTCAACCTCCTTGCAGAAGTAAATCGCACGACCGCTGATTTCAACCCCCTCCCGGAAGTAAATCGCAGTTTGCTAGCTACACGCAAATAAAAGGTCTTGATCTTAGTCAGGCGCCAGGTCTCACTTTTTTACAGGTTTGATCTTAGCCAAACGTCAGATCTCACCCGCAGAAAGGTCTTGATCCCCGCCTGATGTCAGATCTCACTTATGGATTTACGTTAACGCAAATAAAAGGTCTTGATCTTAGTCAAGCGCCAGGTCTTACTCATTTACAGGTTTGATCTTAGCCAAACGCCAGAGCTCAACCGCAGAAAGGTCTTGATCCCCGTCTGATGTCAGATCTCACTTATGGATTTACGCTGCTATCCCACAGAGAAAGATCTGCCAGTATGGTGACGGCCCAAATCACAGTGTAAAATCTTTTTAACTGCCCAATTAAGTACCAACAACTGTTAAATTTACGTTTAGTGATGAACAAAACAAATTTGTCTCTTACCAGAGAGTTCGGATGCCACTTGAGTTCCTTTTTCCCAGATATCAGTGGGGTTCCTCTCCGGGCCCGGCGGTCGGTCCCTCAACCCTCAACGTGTGAAGCAGGGCTGTGGCTCGAAGTCCCAGGATGATCAGTCACCGTCCGAAAAAGTTCCTCCAAGACATCCCACTTTTCTTTAAGGAGGCTCTCTCTGTGGTCAAGAAGACAAATTCTTACCCAAAGTGTCTTTTAAAGTTTTATTCTTTGCAAAGAAGGTCAGACAGTCATACAGCAACGCAGGTTTCTGCAGAGTGTGAGACAACGAAACAGAGTGTGCTCTCTTTTTATCTAGTTTGCTAAGCTCACAAGGTCATGAATGACATATAGAAGGAATCACAGTTACATCAACGCACAAATTTAACCTATGTTAAAGTGGTCACGGTTGGTCTAACGTAAACACTACATCCATGGAGGAATAAAAAGAACAGACCTTTATAATTTGTTTTTAAATGAATTTCCACCACATGTGATTGTCTGTTGTGGTGAAGGAGCTGAGACGAAAGGCAATGTTCTCAATTTAATGCTCAATCTAGCTTCTTACTCTCACCTATGGTCATGACAGAAAGGACAAGATCTCGGATACAAACGGACACGTTTTACAAAGTGTTATGACCCGCTTGTTTGAGTCGCAACATAAAAGAGAAATGAACCAACAAAATAGCCTGAATGCAAATTATTTATTGTAAAATGTAACTCATAGAACAATAATCAAAGCAACCAACAAATGTCTGGGGATAATAATGAAGATAATGAACTTAGGATATAATCACAACAACACTTTAACTACATGATACAAGTAATGCGAATCCATAAGGTTTAAGAGTCAATGAGATGGCATGTCTTAACATAAGGAGTCCTGAGTAGCCACAGCGTCCTGGGGTAGCTAGCACAACAACTTTTATATACCCATTGATGAGTAATGCAGGCATCCAATCAGGATTTACCACATACTCAAATCTGGAGTTTTGGGATCATCACAGTGTATTAATATTGTAAACTTAATACCTGTCGCTCTGCCTAAATCAAAGTATTCATCAAGTTTGTATTCTACTCAAAAAAAGTAAATGTAGTAAACTAGAAAGAATCTTGAACCTAAAAGTAAAGAAACTTCACTACTAAAAGCTGCAACACAGGACAATTGAATGGGCTTTCTAAACTTGATGCTCTGGTATACTGCAAACTAACCTGCTGGAGTTCCACCTTCTTTGATGTGCGGTGTCTTCCCAGTGATTTGTTTCTCATTCAGGGAGTCAGACAGAAAACATCACCCAAAACAACACTAGCTACATGAATACACTGGAGAGTGGAGTACAGATGTATCCGCACCTGTACAATCACTTGCAAAGAGATTTTAAGCTGCAGAGGTGCTGTTTGCCAGATGTTTATGAAACTGCTAATCTCTTAGCCGCCATCATTGTGTTAACAGTAAACACGAGGAGCGCAACACATTTACAACCTCACCTACTGCAGTGTAGGAGTGTTGGAAAACAGTATACCTTAACTCAGCCTTTTCAAATATTATTCAGACATGAAACATCCTGTGCACATGAGAAAATGTTTTTTTGCACATGAAAATGCATTCATGTCATGTGTGCAATATTTTGTCCATGTGTTTCTTAAGCTGCGCCGAATGAGCGAAACTCTGTAGACACTGATCAGATCTGTACGGTTTCTCTCCAGTGTGAATCCTCTTTTGTGTTTTCAGATGTGTTAACTGATTAAACCTCTTGTCACAGTGTGAGCACTTGTACGGTCTCTCCAGTGTGAATCGTCTGGTGCAGTTTCAATTTTGGAGCTGTAATGAAAGTCTTCTCACACTCAAAGCACATATACTCCTTCACAGCAGTGTGGATCTTCATGTGTTCATTAAGGTTTGCTGACCGGTTGAAACTCTTCCCACATTGACTGCATGTGAATGGTTTCTCTCCAGTGTGGATCTTCATGTGTAGATTAAGGGATGATGAGCAGCTGAAACTGTTTCCACACTGTGTGCATGTGAATGTTTTTTTCTGCAATGTGGATCCTCATGTGTAGATTAAGGGATGGTAAGTGGCTGAAACTCTTCCCACACTGAGTGCATAAGAATGGTTTCGCTCCAGTGTGGATTTTCATATGTCGATTAAGGGATGATGAGCAGCGGAAA
>CAIGQQ010006813.1:0-10368 GCA_903798035.1 Danio albolineatus
AAGCTCAGCAGCGGAAAGGGAATAAAAAGCTCTACATGTAAAACGCCAATTCCCACTGACGACAATTTGGACTGATCTCTTAGTGTGTAAAGAAACGAGTTCATTTACAGTAATGGAAGTCTATGGGATGATGCATTATGTAGTGACGAGAACTCGTTAGTTTAATCTGTGAATGAATCATTTAGGGTGATTTCGAAAACTGGTTTAATGAAAAGATCTGAATCAAGAGAATGATTCATTTACAAATCAGACAGTTCTCTCTAAGGGTGTGTTCACACTTGTAGTCTCTTAATTCATTATTTTGGAAAGAAACAAAAAAGCAAATAGATTTAGTCCTGGTTCTACTAGAATCTGTACATTTTACTTTTTTTATACTCGGGGCTCGACAATACTGCTTTACAATGTTTTAACATATAACTGTACTTAAATATTTGTCTTCAACTTTCAGGCTACATTCTGTTCCTGGCTGCACCCCGACCAGTGTTTGCATCGGCTTGATGACTCCTTGATTTCCGTGGGTTACTCTGTGAAACTACAACCACAGGTAAATATAATCTGTACATTTTACTTTTTTATACTCAGGGCTCGACAATACTGCTTTACAATGTTTTAACAAATAACTGTACTTTAAAAAAAGTGTTTGTCTTCAACTTTCAGACTACATTCTGTTCCTGGCTGCACTTACACCAGATTTGGACATCTTAGTGGATCTGGCATGCTCTTGGACTGTGGACATTGTTTCTGAATGGTTGTATTTGTGGGAAGGTTAAGGATGAGCAATTGAATTATTTGCTTGGGCCTATCAAAAAATATTGTGCATTATAATACCCACTGCCTTTTTTTTTGTATATTTGCTACCACTTAAAATTTAGCTCTGTCCATTTTGTGTATTTGCACAAGAGCAGGTATTCTTGAGACGGTATTACACTGTAGGATTACAGTTCACTGCTGGAAACCCTGCTGCCAGTATTTTACCGTTAAATTACAGAAAAGCTGTATTTAGGAAAACGGTAATGACACTGTAGGATTACAGTTCACTGCTGGAAACCCTGCTGCCAGTATTTTACCGTTAAATTACGGGAAATTTTTTCACAGTGTAGTGATTTTTTTTTTTACAACCAAATTTACAGACTAGCATTGTCACAATACAGGAACTACACGTTACACTGATTTTGTTTTGTGCTTTGAAACACAACATTTGAATGTGTTTGTAAAAAAAGCCACATTGTACAATGCAGTGATGGTATGTAGTTTCAAAATACAACATATTAACATTTTAATGTAGAAAAAGCCAACGTGAGTGTCTTCAGGAGCAAAAAAAATGGCATATGGGCTCTTATATTGCTGTTGTGTACTCACTTATATTGCAAGTCATCATGGGATGCTCTTCATGAATTGGCCCCCATGAAAAACTAATTAAATAGCCCTGTTGTACACAGATCTACCAACTACCTGTGGCGTTATTTCAGTAACAAATGTCGTGAGCGCAGTATTACCAGGCGAGATCGCATTTATGTAATATAAGCATGCTCTTTGCTTGCGCGCCAATTTCCTCTGTTCGTGCACACAACTTCTTGCGTGCCCTCAAATAAACGTGTAATGGAAGTCTATGGGATGATGCATTATATAGTGGCCGAGAACTCGTTCGTTTAATCTGTGAATGAATCATTTAGGGTGATTTCGAAAACTGGTTTAATGAAAAGATCTGGAATCAGAAGAATGATTCATTCACAAATCAGACAGTTCTATCTAAGGGTGTGTTCACACTTGTAGTCTCTTGATTCATTATTTATTTTGGAAAGGAACAAAAAATAAAATAGATTTAGTCCTGGTTTTCCTAGTGATTTTTTTACAACCAAATTTAAAGACTAGCACTGTCACAATACTGGAATTCGGTACCAATGGGCTCTATGCACAGCTAGAGTCTTTAAGCCGACAATAAACTTCCGATGAAAGCTTAACATGACTATTTTCAATTTCACAAGGTTGTTTTTACAGCACTGATGTTGTAATGTAATTACAATACATTCAGGTGAATAGACTTAAGAATTTATTTAGTTGTTAAAGTGTAAAATAAGATGAAATACCGCTGTAACCGCTAGCACTGTCTGTCTAGACATGGGACGATAACCGTTTTCAAGATATACCGCGGTATGGAAAAGTCAAGGTTTTCATACCGCCAAAATTTTCTGGTATACCGTTCCTAAGGTATCGGTGATATTTTTTATTTAGATTTTTTTGTTCGTTTTTTAGGTGTAAATTGTAAAGGCATCTGGTTTTTGAAACAAATGAAGACCGCAGATGTCAATGATTCACTTGAATTATTTAGCCTGACATGTTTACTGTCCCAAAATACTTTAAATGTTTCTCAAAATAAATTATATTGTGTTCAAAGGGGAAAAAGGTTTTGTTTTTTAGCCAGACATTTAAAAATAATATATTTTAGAGCAGTAAACACAATACCGTCATACCGTGAAACCGTGATATTTTTATCCAAGGTTTTCATACCTTCAAAATCTTATACTGGCCCATGCCTAGCACCGTCAGTAGCAACAGGCTAGCTCAGAAATTCCATTGAAAATACTGAGGTAAAATAACCTGTCATATTTTAAAGACATGGCGGGGGGAACTTAAATTTAATGCAGTGCTTCTTGTATGATCGAAGACCCAATTCATATCGTTTATCTACCAGACAATAAAGATCGCTGATTTTTAAAGAAATCAGATCTCAAATGTGACAACTTTATAATGGAAATACAGGTTACCGGACGTCGCCGGGCTGCCTGGTTGAAAATTAAAAGTCCATGTGCAATATATTTAAAACATCCATTTCCAGCTAACATTTGAGCGCTGTTAAGTGTGTTCTTAAACAGCGCTGCTTTACAGAAATGACTGTAACTGGCTGTGAAGTAGGGCTGTGCAATTAATCGCAATCGCAAAAATTATTATTTTTTAAATTAAAAATAAAAATCGCGATTTAAGCACGTGCAATTTCTAAATCGTTTAAGGCTGCAATTTTATCTATTAATTTATTTCGATTTTTTGTTCATGTTGTTGTGCGCATGATTTTAATATGTTAACCAATCAGAGCTGATGCAACACACCGGGCAATTACAGCTAAACTGAGCGGGAGAAAGATGTTAACCAATCAGAGCTCACTCCGCACACGACGAAGTTGAGCGGGAGAACTGAATAGGTGGTTTTGATTTACATTAGTTTTTATTTATTGTTATGGCTGAAATTGAGGTTAGTTCATCTTTATTTGTTCATGTTGTCTGTTTTCAAGACAATTTATTACAGTTTTGTTGATCAAGCAGTACTACTATGTACAGTATGTGTTTAACTAGAGCTGAGGTTAGTTCATCTTCATTTATTTCATGTTGTCTGTTTTAAAGACAGTTTTACTAGTTTTATTTATTAAACTTAATACTGGTATTTCATTGTGAAATGTTTTGTTATGCACTTCTTGTGCACTGAATACATTTAGAATGTGCATATGTAGCGCGTTTGAAAAAGCAAAAACAGCTGCCAAAATCGCAAATAAAAATCGCAATCACAATATTTGTTCCAAAAATCGCAATATGATTATTTTGTTCATATTGCACAGCCCTACCGTGAAGGTCATAAGTTCACTGAACTCACCGCTGTTTACTCAGTGTAAACACCGATACTGGAGCGTTTCAAAGTTGTGTTGATCAGCTGGTGTGTCTATAAGCTGAAATAAGAGTGATCGAGTGATGAATCGCGGCTTTAAAACGCTCCAGTGTCCCTGTACCTGTGTTCACACTCTGTAAACCGCCACCTTGTCGCCCATATAATATAGCGCATGAAATTAATCATGCTGTAATAAAGTACCAGGTATGCTGAACTATGCATGTCTGTGTGTGTGTCACTGAAACTAAATAAAATTATTGCAATAATGTCCTCCGTTTCCGTGTTTATAAATGTTTTTAATACATACTGTAAGCTTAATTAAATCTTGATTTCACATTGCCAGGTGTTTGACCGTACGGCACACCTCAGAGCCTGTAACCTTGATGACCTTCACGGTCAAATCACAGTAATTTCTGTCGAGCATGTGAACACAATGGCAAATCAGCACTGTTGAAGAACACGCTCAACAGCTCTCAAATGTTAGCAGGAAACGGACGTTTTTAAAACTTAAGTATCGATTGGTACCAAATTCCAGGATCGTGACACTACTAAAAGACACAAAAGAAATGAAAACTTATTTCATTACATATCCTTTGCCATTGAACCCAGCAAACAATTAAAACAATGGTGGACTGAACAGATTTGTTATTTTATGATTTTCGTTTCATTCAGAGAATGAAAAATCTGCCATTTTTACTTTACTAATGCCTCTCAGAATGGCGCGTAAGCTGGAGCAAAGATTAAGTAAAAATCCTTTCTGAAATTGATTGAACAAAAAACAAAGAATTTCTGACTAATTGTCTTTTAAATAAATAAATCAACAAGCAATAATAAATAAAATATCAATAATAATCATAGAAATTAAAATAAAATAAATATTAATATAATTAATTTCTTTATTTAGTAAGTAACTTTTCCAAAATGACATTCATTTCTTATTATATAAAAAAATTATAATGAAGCACGGTCACTACTGATGCGCGGATGACGGTTATATCTGTGGGCGCTGAGGATAATCCACGGGTTGGGTGGGTTGGATAATAAAAAAAAAAAAACAACAACATTATGATTAATTGGGGGTGGGTCGTGGGTGGATAAGTTAAATTTTTGATGATTATTGCTTTGTATTTTTTAAACACATTTGTTAAAGCAGAAACGGAGGTGAAAGATCTGAAACCTAAAAGGGAGAATTAAAAACAAAACAAAAGGAAGGAAAGAAAAGTGCAGCATGGGAGCGTTTTAGCAAAGGTTAATGAGGTTGAATCCAGTGCTGGGTATGTAATAGACTATGCAACGACTGTAAAAGCGTTTCATATAAAAGCCACAAGACCGGTACCTCAAAACTAAAACACCATGTGTATGCTAAATCAAAAGGCCGGTCAAGTCAAAGCACTTTAAGTTCTTTGACTTTCGTCAAGACAGCAAAAAATACCACTGGAAGTTAAGTCTAGTCTCATGGATGCATGTGTGAACCTGCGCTGCCTTGATATACAGTACACCCCTTCCATGTTGTCTCTGGCAAGGGATGCGCAGATTAGCTCACTTACTGAATCTGCTGTTAATAATGAACTATCCATGCTGACCTATCATGCTTAAAACAAAGAATTAGTATTAAAGTGATAATTGGGTATGGGTATGGATATATATATATATATATACACATCACAAAATAACATGTGCGGGCAGGTGGCGGGTGGATGATTAGTATGAAGCTGTGGATTCGGATAACATTTCAGCTGATCCGCACATCAGTCACCAAGACCTCAACAACTGGATCTATAAAATTATAAATTAAAAAATAAAAAATAAAAATTAATAATAAATTAAATTCTGAAATAACAATTCTGACAGCTACAGAAAAATACATGCATTTAAAAATCCGACACATGCCTCTCCTCCAAACATGACATGATGAGCAGGAGCAGATGTGAAGACTTCCAGTGAATAATGACCAAAATTATATTCTGCTTCCCACAAAAAGCTATCATATGACTTCAGAAGACACGTAATAATAGTGGTGGGAGAAAAGCTCGATGCATCGATGCATCGCGATTCGTTATCTAACGATCCAGAATCGATTCTCAAAAATTCTGAATCGATTCTGTGTTCAATTCAAATGCGAGCGCTGTCAAGACTCACGTGACCAAACAAAAAAGACGTTGATGGACTACCGTTCATATGCTGGTGAGTTAGCTTCGTTTAAAATAAAATGGACAAACTACGACCTGCACCATCTCATTTAAAATCGGATGTGTGGCAACATTTTGGATTTTCTGAAGACACCGAAGGTGTCGTTGATAAAAGCCATACTGTGTGCAAAGTCTGTAGCGCCAAATTCAAATATTTCGGCAACACGACTAACATGAAGAAACATATTACGCGGTTCCACTCAGAGCTGGAGAAACAGCATTCTCTTCCAATCACGAACACTCCCGGTTACATTCAAAGGACCCTGGATCAAGTAGCAAAGCTTCCACCGAATTCTGAAAAGGCAAAACGAATTACCCGATCAGTGGCGGGTTTTATTGCCAAAGATCTGCGCCCGTACTCCGTTGTGGAAAACCAAGGATTTCGCACGATGTTACAGGTACTTGAGCCACGATACACTTTGCCCTCGCGTCGTTATTTTAGTGAGACGGCTGTCCCCGCACTCTACAGTGAGTGTAAAGATCACATCTTAGAATCCCTAAGTAATACGGACAGAGTGGCAATAACATGCGATGCATGGACATCAATTACAACAGAATCGTATGTCACTATTACGGCACACTACATTACAGATGAGTGGAAGCTTGCAGCTTGTGTTCTGCAAACGCGTGCTATGAGCGAAAGTCACACAGGGGCGAATATTGCTGAACTACTGCACAATGTTTCAGACGAATGGAAAATTCGGAACAAAGACTTGGTTTTGGTGAGTGACAATGCCTCTAACATGGCTGTTGCAGCACAGCTCGGCAAGTTTTCACATGTGAGATGTTATGCGCACACACTGAATTTGGCTTCCCAACGAGCGCTGAAGTTGCCGTCTGTGTCAAGGTTGTTAGGGAGAGTGAGGCGGATCGCGACTTTTTTCCACCGCAGCGCAATTGCAAACCATCAGTTGAAGGAGAAGCAAAAACAACTAAATCTTCCGTCTCACAAACTGAAATCAGACGTCATCACTAGATGGAACAGCGCATATGAGATGCTTGAAAGATTTCTTGAACAACAGCCGGCTGTCTGTGCTGCGTTACTATCACAGGAGGTGAGAAAAGGAGCGGCTGAAATCTTCACTCTCACGGAATCCGATATTTCATGCAGTGAGGATGTGATAACTGCTCTTAAGCCTATGAAAGATGCCACACTTCTGATGTCAGAGGAGAGCAGCCCCACTGCGTGTTTAATTGCCCCATTGCATGCTAAACTGATCCAGGACATGAAAGAAAACACTGAGGAAAAATCAGTGATGATCAGGGAGATAAAGAGGGTCATATGTGAGGACCTCAGCAAAAGGTACACCACTGACCAGGAGACTAGCCTTCTTAACAAATGTGCTTCTCTCGACCCACGCTTTAAGGCACTGCCTTTTCTTTCCAAAGAAAAGAGAGAGGAATCTTACAAAACAGTGATCACTGAAGCTTCATCATTACAAGAGGTAATTATTTTATCATCATTGACTAAATGTTTTAGCATGTGACATTAGAGTGCAATATTACGGTCTCAATATTATTAAGGCTTATTTGTGTGATGATTTCATGTCTTAAATTAATTAAATTAATCTCTAATTTCTTTAAATATTTAAAAATTTATCAGTGTGTAAATAATAATGTATACTGTGACTTACATTGCCTCATTGAATTACTGGAAGAGTTATTTTTTATCTACACTCTGTTTATTTTAATTTCTTTTAATTGCTTAAAAGCAGGAAGTGCATGGCAATCTAGAAGACAGCACTGTGAAAGAAGCCAACATCTCAGTGAGCCCACAGCCTGAAGTCACAGAGTTGCAGGATGACTGTCCTACTACTTCAAAAAGAAGAGCTTCATCTCTGCTTCACAATCTGCTGGGGAAGACCTTCTCTGATGCTTCAGATACACCATATCATCAGTCACCCTCTGCCTTGGTTGAAGAGGAGATGACCAGGTATTGCAGTACCCCACCACTCCCTCTAACAGAGGACCCCCTCAACTGGTGGCATGTCAACAAGGTGTCATTTCCTGTGCTCTCCAAAATGGCAAAGAGATATTTATGCATTCCAGCAACCAGTGTGTCTGCAGAGAGGGTCTTCTCCACTGCAGGTGATATTGTGACAGCACAGCGAAGCACACTTACTTCTGAACATGTGGACCAACTGCTGTTCCTACACAAAAACTTAGTATTATAGTATTATATAAGATAAACTATGGTAGGCCAGCCTAGATGTTGAATATTTAAGTTTGTATTTAATTTGTTCCCTGACATTTTTCTTCTGCATTAGCCTGTTTTAAAGATTTTTTTTTGTGTGGCTCTAGACATTTTTTGTTAAAATGTTCAAAATAAACTGAAAAATTGTCACACTTTTGTTTTGTCACACAAATTGAGTGTGTTTGAGTGTGCAAATTGATTACACAGTGTGTGTATTGATCACACAATTTTTTTTTTGTCACATAAATTGTCATACAAATTGAGAACTGTTTATTCTTAATGATTGTTCATTGCAATTGTATGGCTTACCATTCATTCAGAGTTTGTTAATCCTGAAAATAACTTTGTTAATAAATTAAAAGTATTGAAAAAGAAATATTCTTAATCCTTTTTAATTTGGCAATACTGTCAAACAGATATTCTAACTATATACAAAAAGCATAGTAACTCCAATTTTGGTTAAAATATAAAGTTTAGAGTATTTTTTGCACAGCAGGATAATTAATTAAGAATCGTTTTGGGAATCGGATCGTTCCTCCCAGAATCGGAATCGGATCGAATCGTTAAGTGCCTTAAGATTCCCACCTCTACGTAATAAAGAGCTACTTTTAGAGCTCCCTTTATTGATTTCCAGCATACAAGGAAGTCATGTGGAGTAAAATGAGATGCTGTACGTGTTCGTATTCGCTCTGCTGCAGCTGTTTCTTGATCTCTACAATTGCATAAAGAGTAAGCTACCTTAAAAAAAGTAAATAACTACTAATTACTAGTGTTTTCACGATACTGGAACTCAGAATCAGTCGATCCAGAAATTTAAAAAAACGTTAATTTCCCGCGAACATTTGATCGCTGTTGAGCATGTTATTAACCAGAACGCATTAACCTTAATGCAGATACGCATTTTAAAGTGTTTATGACTATTTGCATATTTACGCTTTTATATAATCATTATATAATCAGTGGCATAAAATGATCTCAAAACGACAATAATATCGTTTATCGCAACAATTTCTGACAATATATCACACAACTAAGTTCCTTATCATGACAGGCCTACACACAGGCTTTGGTTTTAACATAAAAACACTGAATCCAGTCAATTATGGGTGCGACCTGCGCAGATCGACACACACACACCGAACAAAGACAACTTCTCACATGTGGAGGAAAAAACATCAGGCCCACGCTTGCTCAAAAACACACACACATCTCTCGCCTCGGGGTCAGCGTTTTAACCCGCAACTTAAAAAAACAACTCGTTCTAAGACTAGATTAAAGCTAAAAGGCACCATAAAATAGTCACTAAAACAATTGTGCTCTGTGTGAAGAGCGTATGCAAATGTATGAAAACCATTATGTTGCATAATGGCGGTGCAACCAATTTGAGGTTTAAACCTACAACCTACAGGTTACTGAACTAGATTTTAACCACTAACCCACATCATAACCAGCAGAGATTATGCAGAAATTCTTTTATTTCTGGATTAATTGGTGAAACTCTTTCCCAATTTTAACTTCTAGTGCAAAGACGGTGTAATCAATGAAAAGTTTACAGTTTAAAGTCAAGCTTTTAAATCCCTCCTAAAAACTCCTAAAAAGCACTGAATATGTACAAACCTACCTTTATATTATATGAATGTGGAACATTTTAAAAAGTAAAAATAAATATAAATATATAAATAAATATATATTTTTTTCCATTGGATTTTTATAGTTGCTATAGGACTGCACATTCAGATGTAGCATTTATTAATTTATTGTTAAATGACATTTTGTTCGGTACAATTTATCCAACTTGTTCTTATCTCTGAATTAAGTTACGAAACACTCTTAGATTTATTTATTTCTAGAACTTCTAGCGCAAAGACTGCATAATCAATGCAGGTTTACTTTAATCTAACAATGTGAAAGTTACAGTTTTCAATCTTTTAAATCCCACAAAATTTCAAAATCATCCTAAAATTTAATAGGCATAAATACAAAACTCCTTATGGAAATAAACATTCTAAAAATAAGGTTTTCCTTATTTTGTTTGCCATTTATTTTATGAAAAATATTCTATTGTTTCATAACAATTTTTACTCACACGCTGCAATTTTAAATTTAATTATTATTTATTCATTTAATTTTTATTGACTTTATTTAAGTGCACTTTATCTAACTTAATTTTACTTTTGATTTATTTTTATTTGTATTATTTCTAGTAGGACTGCACAGATCCTGATTCTTGGATCAGATATCGATTCGATACCGCATATTTTTGCTGGATCGGGTATCGGCCAGCTGGTACCCATCCAAATCCGATCTTGGTTGTGTGCTATATTCTGTGTG
>CAIGQQ010006823.1:0-10589 GCA_903798035.1 Danio albolineatus
CATAATGCAGTCCCATATTTACTGCATCATCCACAGACCTGTTTGCTCTGTAGGCAAACTGAAGAGAGTCCAGTGAGGGTTCAGTTATGTCCTTCAGGTGGGCCAGTACCAGCTTTTCAAACGACTTCATGACCACAGATGTTAGCGCCACCGGTCTGTAGTCGTTTAGTCCTGTAAGTTTGGGTTTCTTTGGGATGGGTATGATGATGGAGCGTTTGAGGCAGGAGGGCACTTCACACAGCTCCAGTGATCTGTTGAAGATCAGGGTGAAGATGGGGGCCAGTTGGTCAGCACAGGATTTTAAACAGGCTGGTGTTATAGAATCTGGGCCTGGTGCTTTTCTCCTCTTTTGTTTCCGGAAGACCTGGCGCACATCATCTTCATTAAACTGAATTGCAGGTATGGGGTAGACGGGGGTGGTGGAGGTGTTAATGGTGGCGTGAAGAGCAGTTCAGGGTGGGTGTGGGGGGTTTTCTCAAACCGGCAGTAAAACTCATTCAGGTCGTTAGCAAGTTGTTCATTGTCTACAGTGCTGGGGAAGGTGGCTTGTAACTTGTAATATTCCTTAAGCTTTTCCACACGGATGCTGAGTCGCTGGAAGAGAACTGACTCCTTAGTTTTTCAGAGTAGTTCTTTTTGGCGACTCTGATCTCTCTTTCCAGGGTGTACTTTGCTTGCTTATACAAGGCCCTCTCCCCATTCCTGTAAGCAGCCTCTTTGGCCTGACGTAGCTGTCTGAGTTTTACAGTGAACCATGGTTTGTCATTGTTATATGTAAGTTGAGTCCTGGTAGGGATGCACACATTTTCACAGAAACTAATATAAGATGTTACAGTCTCTGTGAGTTCATCCAGATCGTTAGCAGCATCTTCAAAGACATTCCAGTCAGTGAGGTCGAAACAGGCTTGTAGATCCCGCTCTGTTTCATTAGTCCATCTTTTCACAGATCTTAATACAGTACATTACAGTACAATACATTTTTAAAAAGTACATGGCTCCAGTTGGTGTTCATTGTCCTGTCACCTGATTGGTAAGTAGGCGTTTAGTGGTGTTTGTTTGTTTATTAAGATGGCAAAGTTAGTTGTTTTTGTCAGCAGTACTCTCAGTGTTTAAAGACAGACCTTAGTCAAATGATTAGAACTGTTACTGAGTTTACAGCACGTTAATATCACTATAGTATTATAGACTGAAAGATCCATGTAAAGTGTAAACATCTTAATCAAACGATTACTGTCGTGTAGAATTTTCACCGCATTTTGTGACAGAATTGTCTATACACACAGGGCTTTCTGACGCTACCTACCGAGTGCATCTAGTTACCGAGAAATGCGGAGGATTTTGTTTTTTCCTGAAATACGCCGTGCGTTTCAAATACTTCATTAAATCTGCACTCCTTCAGCAGTTACTAACATTTAATATCTCGTTTGTCACGGGGGACATGCAGGAAATGTTCGTGAATAAACTTGAAAGTGCCAAACTGCAGTTAAAGTCGACAAATTAATAATTTGGCAAATAATTGGAAGATTGACGTCTATGTAAACACAGTCACTGTCTTTCTCCCCCTGCGTCTGTGTGTTTGTTTGAAAATCAGCGCTTGCACAAATGGAAACTCTTATGCAAAACTTTCACTCTTTCTCTCCCCTGGCACTCCCAACTAAACAGAGCGGGACTCACCCACTTTCCTGAGCTTTTCCAAACTAGGTGTGAAAACACCATGCTGAGACTGGGGGGTTCTGTGGCCATTTAATTAACCCCATCATTGTCTCATTAACTTTTACTCTGCTGCTGAGTAAATTTTAGAGAGGGACCAAATGTTCTCTGAACTGAGTAAATTTTACTCTGAGGATTTTGATGTCAAGTTGTCATATTTATATTACATCTCATTAAAAAGATTGTTAAAAAAAATGTAAGTTCTCAATAAAGCATCACGGTGGCTCAGTGGTTAGCAATGTGGCTTCACAGCAAGGAGGTCACTGGTTCGAGTCCCAGCTGGCCCAGTTGGCATTTCTGTGTGGAGTTTGCATATTATCCCCATGTTTGTGTAAGTTTCCTCCAGATGCTCTGGTTTCCTCCACAATCCAGACATGTGAATTGGGTGAGCAAAATTTTTCGTAGTGTATGTGTGAATGAGAGTGCGGGTGTTTCCCAGTAATGGTTTGCAGCGGGAAGGGCATCCGCTGCGTAAAACATATGCTGGAGAAGTTGGTGGTTCACTCCACTGTGGTGGCCCCATCAAACATCAGGAGCTTCACTTATCACTAAACTTTGACTTCATTTCTGTCACGTGTACAAAAGCTCTTAATGAACTTTTTGTTGTTCATTTGAAATCACCATGATGGAGGTCAGAGTCTTTTTTTAGTTGGGCTCTTCAACTTCAGGTTTGAGCAAGTAATATTTTATAAGGTCCAGCCAGTTAGTCCAATGATGATGTCTACTGGTGGACAAAGGGTCGCTGCCTGTTCGGTCATTCCAGTGCACAATGTTGATTTACTTCAAATTTAACAAATTTCTGACTCAATTGTAATTTCAGGTAATTAAG
This sequence comes from Danio albolineatus, assembly GCA_903798035.1. Lineage (NCBI taxonomy): Eukaryota > Metazoa > Chordata > Actinopteri > Cypriniformes > Danionidae > Danio > Danio albolineatus. Next base: position 2,540 of record CAIGQQ010006823.1, read on the forward strand.
AATATTAATATGTTCAACCTCCTTTAATCTGACTGCAATTATAAAACATTGCTTGGCTTATTTTGTTTTATAATTGAATATATTCTTTGATTCGTTATTGTTTATTCGCATTCATTCGGATTCCTATAACATCCTGAATTTTGTACAGGCTGAGTATACAAACTCTTAAACTAAAGCATGTCAGTCTTGGTCTTTAAACAGAGGCGACTAACCGCTATTCTACAAAGGTAGAACCCTACCTACTCAGATTAGAATTTTTTTGTGTGGTCCCTATAGATCTGCTATCTACTAAATCAAAGCAAAGCTATTTAATCATACCATGATCATTACTATAGAATCAAGCAGACCAATTTACTTAAACTATTAGTAACTTTGAATAATCACCATATGATTTGTATTAAGGGCGCCACGGTGGCGCAGTAAATAGCACGTTCGCCTCACAGCAAGAAGGTTGCTGGTTCGAGCCTCGGCTGGGTCAGTTGGCGTTTCTGTGTGGAGTTTGCATGTTCTCCTCGTGGTTGTGTGGGTTTCCTCCGGGTGTTCTGGTTTCCCCCACAAGTCCAAAGACATGTGATACTGTATAGGTGAATTGGGTAGGCTGAATTGTTTCTAGTGTGTGAGTGCGAATGAGTGTGTAAGGATGTTTCCCAGAGATGGGTTGCAGCTGGAAGGGCATCCTCTGAGTAAAACAGATGCTGGATAAGTTGGCGGGTCATTCCGCTGTGGCGACCCCGGGTTAATAAAGGGACTAAGCTGACAAGAAAATGAATGAATGAATTAATAATTTGTATTAGAAGTTTAGAGATGAAGGCTTACCCACATTTAGATTGGTCTCAACTAGTTTTTTTTGTTCTAAATAAAAAACATTATTAGCCTTTTACAGTCTAAGTATACTTGAATTCATGCCAATGTGTTAGTCGAGGCTCTAACAACATTGTATAGCGTGCTGCGTTGCTCCGTCTATCGGGTTTTAATCCGTTACTAACCTGTACAGGGTCTTGTGGTGTTATGGACTTATAAGGGTTATGGCACATCCTTAGCAGTGGTTCAAAAGATACGTTATATATCTATTATTTTGATTATGTATATTTCTGAAGGAATGAGACCATTGTACCAGTCGCACATTTTAAATGATACCAAACATGATAGATAAAGTCACTTGGTTTGATATAAAACATTCCTACTTTGAAATGACCATTCTGTGTGAGTTAAAGGAAGAGAGGGTGAGTGAACAGAGAAGCTTCAAATGTAAAGGCAAGGAGAGGAGTGAACATTCCCGCATTCCCACCTGGTGAGGTGTAGAGCCGATTGTCTCTGTGTTTTCAGCTCATGTTTGAATTGTCAAAGACATCAAAGTATTTGTGATAACTCAAGTCTTACAATTTTTATTTCGGCTCCTACAATTAATGTAAGTTACATTATTTGTTTAGCATAAAAAGCCAAAAGACATAAAATCATCAGTCAGATGAAACTGTTAATAATGTCAAAAATGTCTTATCTTGTTAGTTATGTGTGAGAAATTAATAATATACATAAATTACACCACTGGAGCTACAGCAAGTAATGACTGCTTAACAGGAACAAATACACCAATCACAATGAAAATGTTTTAATTATGAAAACACAGACATCAACAATTATTAAAATATCTTTAAATCTCAATATTGGTCACATTCAAAAATTGAAATAAAAGTTAACCAAGAATACAAAACAGTCAACTGAAATATCACTCACTTGTGGTCATTCACTCTGTCTGGACTAAACTAATCAACTAATTTAGGGACTAGTGAATGAGGGTGTATAGTGAGATTTCAGACACTCTGATTACTTTCTTGAAAACAAAGGTTAGATTTATTATTAAATCAGTTATTTTCCATATTTTGTACAGAAATTAGCTAATCATTTAACATGTTTTTACTGTAGATTGTGCAGACTTTTACTGTAAAAAAAATCCCAGACATTTTTTACAGTTTACATTGTTCAAAATGACTGATTGCTTTGTTTCCTTTGACTTTTCATGCTACACAAAAAGTGTAAATAATGCAACAACAATACAGTGTAGGCATTTTGGAAGATCTATATGTTTCAAGGTATGCTGTAAATTGTTTTTAATTTTATGTGATTCTTTAGAGGGCTTTAATCTAAAGTGTCACCACATTTTCTTTGTAAAAAAAAAAATGATAATACTTTATAGATAAGATTAGTCAGATCATCGACAGCTAAAAAACAACAAAAATATTTCTTCAAGATACAGTGATGTCATTGTGTGAGTCACAATCTGAGTGGATGATGATGCAAAGTTTAACAATACTTTTTTCTTCTTCTTTTTTTTTACCTGTTAAATATTTCCTTAAACGTTTGTTTGATTCTCATCTGTCAAGATGGAGCTACATATAATCATTCTCTCTCTAGCCATTGTACTCTCAACTGGTTCTGCATGTAAGTTTAAGCTTTTAATTAGATTGACAATGTTTTAAAAGTAGAGGATATAAATTTAGATATAAATGTAAATATAAATGTTATATATAGATTAAGATATAAATATTAAGTCTATGAGAAAATCCTTGTGTGGTATTGAGTGTTTAATTTAGACAGCCAAACAACTATTTATTGCATAAAATCAGACAATTTGCTTTTCTTCATTAAAACAAATTAAATAAAAAGTTATACTGTTACTGAATACTTGTTTTTATGTATATTGACCAAAAGTTAAATAAAAAAGTTATTAGATATAATTTGGCTTTTAATTCGTCCAGGATATCTAAGGTAGTTTCTAAATAGTTTTAATAGAAAAAAAGAATAACTCCAATAGGGGATTGTAAAGTTTATTTTAAGGAACAAAGTATTTCATGTAGCATAACATATGTAAATATATCTTTGCAGTTTTACTATTAGCTGTCTTGCATTTAGCTTGAGGCTCACATGAATCACTCTATTAATGCTACACAAAATTGATCATTTGCAAGTGTCTAAATAGTTCAACAATTTAATTAATTTTAATTTAAGATCTCTTGGCAGAATCAAATTCCACCAAGCAGAAGGTTTTCAAAACTACCTGTCATTAAGTGATTGGGTTGTTTTAAGTCTTATTCGTTTTATTTCGGCTAGAAAAAAAGCAGTTATAAATATTTTATTAAACATTTTTAGGTCAATATTATTAGCCCCTTTAAGCTATATATTTTTTACAATAGTCTACAGAACAAACCATCATTATACAATAACTTAACCTGCCTAGTTAACTTAACCTAGTTAGGCCTTTAAATGTCACTTTGCAGTGTTTTGAAAAATATCTAGTCAGATATTATTTACTGTCATCATGGCAAAGTTAAAATAAATCAGTCATTAGAGTTGAGTTATTAAAACTATTATGTTTAGAAATGTGTTGAGAAAATCTGATCTCCGTTAAACGGGGCTAATAATTCTGACTTTAACTGTATATATAAGAATAAAATATTAAAAATTATAGTTTGTATGTACTTTGGGTCACATTTTATTTTAATGTACAATTCACGACAATAAACCATTAAGAAATCATTACAACTAAATTGGCTGTAGTGTATGTGTGTGACTGAGTGTGTATGTATGTTTCCCAGTACTGGGTTGCAGCTGGAAGAGCATTCGCTGTGTAAAGCATATGCTGGATAAGTTGGCGGTTCATTCCGCTGTAAAATTAATGAATAAATAAGAAACTAATAAATAAGTCTTTCAATAATTTAATATACTAAATTTAAAAAGCTAATTTAAATGTTATTTTGTTATTGTTAATATTGACTGTATACAGTTAACCACTTAATAATAGGCAGGTCATAAGCCAGTGATAAATGGTGTGAATTGTTGCTTTAATTAAAGTGTCACTATGCTTTGTACCATGCATAAAGTTTTTATTGTTCTGTAAAGGATTTATTTTATGTGACAGCTCAACAAAATGTGTAGAAACGTTTTTCAAAGACTTTTCAAGACGTTTTTCAAATCTTCAAAGACACCTAGTGGTCATAAAACGGTTATGACAAAGAAACAACTAGGCAAATTGACAAATTATGCGTTCTAGGTTAATTTAATTGTTTAGCTTCATTCTAAGTACAAACATTATGTTTGTGTATGTGTATATGTGTGTGTGTGTAATATTATTATACATTTTGATCAATCTACCTTTAAAAACAAACTGAAAAAAAACATGCATAACAAATGCATTTAATGATTCTTGATCTGTTACAGTTGAACATGAAGCAATCCAATTTGAAGTATGCTCCAATACAGAACAGGAGTTTTTTATTGGATTTGATGGAGAGGAAGTATGGCATGCTGACTTTGCTCAGAAGAGAGGAGTTGATACAACACCTAAGTTTGTAGATGATGTGACATTCCCTGGGTTTTATGAACGCGCCCTTCATTATATATCTCGATGCAAATCAGATTTACTTGTCTACATTGAAAGCTTCAAGAGCCCACCGCCAGAAATGGGTAAGACAAGATGTGTTAAAAACTGTAAACATTTTTTAACTCGAGCAAAAAACCCTCACTATATTAGCGGATCAAACTATTGTTTGACAAACCTAGATAATCAAATTGTTTAGTAATTGTTTTGTGGAGTTTGCCTGGCTCTGGCCCATTATCTTCTCACTGATGCCAAGACCAACATGACATCTCAGCTAGAATTGTTCTTAACATGCTAACCATCAGGGATGATATTGAATTTTATTTGATTTCACTGATTGAATTAAGTTTCATTTCTAGAGGCACCGCAGACGACCATCTATTCAAAGGGTAATGTACAGCTGGGAATTCAGAACACCCTTGTCTGTCATGTGACTGGCTTCTATCCTCCGTTTGTCAACATCTCATGGACAAAGAATAATGTTAATGTGATAAAGGGGATGAGTTTAAGTCAGTACCATCCAAGGGCAGATGGCTCCTTCAACATTTTCTCCACTCTCAAGTTCATGCCTGCTGAAGGAGACATTTACAGCTGCACAGTGGACCATGAAGCACTCCAGGGCCAACCCCAGACCAGATTATGGGGTGAGTGAGTGTGTTTTATATATATATATGTAAAAGATACAAGTATGAGTATAAAATAATACTATTCATGCATCCTCTGATATTTAGACATAATGTTGTTTTCCAGATGTTGATGTTGTTATGCCAAGCGTTGGTCCATCAGTGTTCTGTGGAGTGGGTCTGACTTTTGGACTTTTGGGTCTTGCTATTGGAACTTACTTTCTTGTTAAAGGGAAAAAAATTGCTACTGACAATGAAGCTATGTAAGCAAACTTCTGTAAAGGTCTCTTCACTGTTTTGTCACCTAACATTCTATAATAGCATTGTATTGACTCAGATAATTGCACACAAGCATAGTTATGTTTTCTGTGTTTCTATGTAAGATGACATAAAATTGGATTAAAGACATAAAGACTTTTTAAAGTCATTACATTTACAATTCATGATCTACTGACATGGTCATTTATTTAAAAAAAAATCTCTATTTGTTGGATGCACCATTCTGGTGGACAGTGTTTACAGTTATTGGACTTTTTACTTCTTATCTCTTCTTAATTTTGGTTCATGTAACTGTGTTGTGCCATCACACTTTTTTTTTCTTTAGTTTTGGGAAAGACCGGTAAACACAACTTGCACAATAGTTTTTTTTACGGCTGAATATAGTGACTGGAGAAACAAACCGTTTCAAAGGTTTTAATCATTTGATGCAAATGCTTCACAAAATTATTCACATATTTAAAGCATCCACAGCACCTAATTTAGTGACACCTGCTGGCCCAATCAGTGTAAATGCAGCAACTTTTAAAAATTACATAACTTTCAGTATGTTTGTGTGCTTTTGATACAGTTTCAATTGTAATTTGCAGGTTAAGAGTACTTAAAGTATTAATTGAAATGCAAAGCCAAAGTATACAGTGGGTACGGAAAGTATTCAGACCCCCTTATATTTTTCGCTCTTTGTTATATTGCAGCCATTTGCTAAAATCATTTGTTCAGTTCAAAAAACTGAAATATTACATGGTCTTCCTCAGTTCCTTTACTGTGACAATCATGTATTTAACTCAGGTGCTGTCTGTTTCTTCTGATCATCCTTGAGATGGTTCTACACTTCATTTGAGTCCATCTGTGTTTGATTATGCTGATTGTACTTGATTAGAAAAGCCACACACCTGTCAATATAACGCCTTACAGCTGCATTTCAGAGAAAGAGAGTAATGAGAATCATGAGGTTAAAGGAACTGCCTGAAGAGCTCAGAGAAAGAATTTTGGCCAGGCACATATCTGGCCGAGGTGACTATAAAATACTGCTGCACTGAAGGTTCCTAAGAGCAAAGTGGCCTCCATATTCCTTAAATGGAAGATGTTTGGGACAACCAGAATCCTTACTAGAGCAGGCTGTCTGGCCAAGAAAAACCTTAAGATCACTATGGCTGAGCTCCAGAGATACAGTTGGGAGTTGGGAGAAAGTTGTAGAAAGTCAACCGTCACTGCAGTCCTCCACCAGTTGGGGCTTTATGGCAGAGTCAGCCAATACATAAAGCCCGCGTGGAGTTTGCTAAAAAAAAAAAACACTTGAAGGACTCCAAGATTTTGGGGAATAAGATTCTTTGGTCTGATGAGACCAAGAAAAAACTTATTGGTGGTGTGAGTGGAGAAAACCAGGCACTGCTTTACACCTGTCCAATACAATCCTATCAGTGAAGTGGAAGTGGCAGCATCATGCTGTGGGGTGTTATTCAGATGCAGGGACAGGATGACTGGTTGCTATTGAGGGAAAGATGAATGTGGCCAAGTACAGGGATATCGTGGACGAAAACCCTCTCCAGACTGCTCAGGACCTCAGACTGGGCCAAAGGGGTACCTTCCAACAAGACAATGACCCTAAGCACACAGCTAAGAACTTTGTGACTGTTCCTGAATGGCCCAGCCAAAGCCCTGACCTAAACCCAATTGAGCATCTCTTGAGAGATCTAAAATGACTGTCACCAACGTTTACCATCCAACCTGACAGAACTAGAGAGGAACTGCAAGGAGGAATGGCAGAGGATCCCCAAATCCAGGTGTGAAAAAACTTGTTGCATCTTTCCCCTACAAAAAAACTCATGGCTGTATTAGATCAAAAGGGGTAACACTTTATTTCGATGGTCCATTTGAGTATTAGACTGTCTACTGACATTCAACAGACATTTAACTGACTATAAGAAACTTTGCCAGTAAGTGTTTGTTTGACTGCAAGCTATGTTTTTAAGTTAGAGATGGTATGATAAATTTTGCTTTTATAGAAAAGTTATAGGTTCTATAACTTATATAAATTAATGCAACCTGCACAACCAATTTCTCAGTGTTGAATTTACACTTAGTAGTGTTTAAATGGGACCTGCCAGTTAAATAAGTTATGATTGAGCATTCGTTTTTCAGCACATGATGTGTTTACAAGCAACATAGCAGAGAGATGTCATGTCCACAGGTACACAAGTATTTTTATAAATGGTCTTTTCCCCACTTATTCTCTTTTTTTTTTTTTTTTCATTTGTTGCGAATGTGTGGAATTTTGCTTAATTTGCATCTTGTGCGTTTAGTGTGAACCCAGTTGTGTTGGGCAATCAGAAAGGAGAAAACAGCACGCACAATGGTGAAAATTCCAGTTATAATGTTCACATGGTCACCTTGTATTTTGGAAAATCATCACCCTGGCTGAAGTTTTCAGAACGCTTCGGTCACAGTCACCTGACACTGCATTTTCATGTGGACAAACAGCAAAACCACATAGAAAAAAATTTGCAGTTTTGTGCAGTTTCGTGTGGACAGGGCCAGAGACTATTACAACACTGAGTCTCCTACTTATTTACTGGAATTGTTTTGTGATGATTCCTGATTGACTCCTCATTACATTAATTTGATAATGAGTTAGCCTAACTGTATGCTACTGTTTAAGTTGGGTAATGTGACACCTTTGATTCATCCCTTGTTGCTGTGCCTCCTGATCAGTATTTTCAAACCTTATTCATGTCCAACTTGTATTACATTTCTCATCTTGTATATATATATATAT
>CAIGQQ010006840.1:0-10346 GCA_903798035.1 Danio albolineatus
CCTAATCAAACACAGCTGAACTAATCAAGGTGTTCAAGACTACTAGAGACTATTAAACGGGTGTGAGTTGGAACTGGTTGGAGATAAATTATGGAGAGCCACGGCACTCCAGGAATTGAGTTTGAGACCACTGATCTACTGTATGACTGCAGGTTCCACAGAAGAATGGCAACACATTATCTTATTTCTCCTAATTGTAATTTTGTATAAATAATAAAGATACCTGTACACCATGTGTTCAACGTCTTTAATGATGTCGTGGATCCAGCTTCTGGCTTTCTCCAGGTGTTTCACAGCCACACTGGGTTCATTATTCTCAACCGCGTGCATCAGCATCGGGAACAGAGACGTGACCAGGTTATTACTGGTGCTGACACACTGCAGGAAAACAGCATGCATGCGTTTAATGTTGTACATAATGGCAAATCACACTGACATTACTGTTAAACCATCAAAAAACACCATAACCGTATGATACTAGTGATCCAGCAGTTGCTAACCGCCATAGAAATTTGATATCTGGCAATATATTCAAGTTACACATACAGCCGGAGTCAAAAACATTCACCCTCTTGTGAATTTCTTTGTCAATCGTTTACCAAATGATGTTGAGCAGATTCAGGAGTTTCTCTCAGTATTTCCTCTAATATTTGTTCTTCTGGAGAAAGTCTTATTTGTTTTATTTTGGCTAGAATAAAAGCAGTTCTTAATAGTGTTAAAACCCATTTTAAGGTCAATATCATTAGCCCCCTTCAGCAATATTATGCCTGTTTTACACTGCAAGCGCAAGCAGGGCGTGAGCAGCGCATGCGCAGCGTGTATGTAGAGCAGAAGCAGCAGCACAGAACATCTGTCTATTCTATCTAGTTACCTATCTATCTCTATTTACAAATACACTTTTTAAACTTTTCATCTGCACCAAGGCCCACGGCAACTTCATCCAATGCTGTTTCCTTAACCTGCAAGTCTTTATTTTATAAATGATATAGATCATACAGTAGTCTGCTTCTCTCTCTATGAGGTGTGTCATTCATGTCTGGAGCACTCAGAAGACAATCGCCTGTGACACCACGTCATTTTGTTTTTGGTTGTCAGGATGTTGTAGGCCTATAGTTACAGTATAATAGTATTTATACAATATAGTTATGATGATATTTATACATACAATATATTCTTCACTGTAAACACTGTATTTTTGATAGCGATAGATGTTTTATATTCATTTGTTACTTTAAGTAACAACTCAACCTCGTCGTCTGTCCACTAAAAGACCTCTCTTGCTTTCTTTACCATCGCGTTCATCGTTTAACCAGCGTTTGTTGACTAACAATAACCAGATGCCGAGCGAGACACATGCTTCCTGTTTATACTTGAAAGCACATGCTCAAAGTGCGCCAATGGTGCGCGAATGGTCACGTGATATACGTTTCTGGTGGAGGGAGATCTGTTGAGATACGCTAGTGTGAACGCGGATCGTTTTCATGCTAAAACGCCGTTTTTAAACTAAAACGCACTAGTGTAAACGGGGCCATAGTCCCTCCAGCATGTCCTGGGTCTCCCAGTGGGACATGCCTGGAACACCTCTCTAGGTAGGCGTCCAGGAGACATCTGAAACAGATACCCGAGCCACCTCAGCTGACTTCTCTTGATGTGGAGGAGCAGCGGCTCTACTCCAAACTCCTCCCGGATGTCAGAGCTCCTCACCATATCCATAAGGGTGTGCCCTGCCACCCTGTGGAGGAAACTCATTTCAGCTGCTTGTATCTGAGATCTTGTCCTTAAGGTGATGACCCGAAGCTCATGACCACAGGTGAGAGTAGGAGTGGAGATTTACCAGTAAATCAAGAGCTTTGCCTTTCGGCTCCTTCTTTACCAAAGCGGACCGATACATTGACCTAAATTATAATACAAAGTACCAAAAGAATGATGACAAAAAGCCAAAGAAAAATAAATCAAATAAACAAAAGAGGGCGCCACGGTGGCGTAGTGAGTAGCACGCTGCCTCACAGCAAGAAGGTCGCTGGTTCGATCCCCGGCTAGGCCAGTTGGCATTTCTGTGTGGAGTTTGCATGTTCTCCCCGTGTTGGTGTGGGTTTCCTCCGGGTGCTCCGGTTTCCCCCACAGTCCAAAGACATGCGGTACAGGTGAATTGGGTAGGCTAAATTGTCCATAGTGTATGTGTGTGAATGAGAATGTATGGATGTGTTTCCCAGAGATGGGTTGTGGCTGGAAGGGCATCCGCTGCGTAAAACAAATGCTGGATAGGTTGGCGGTTCAATCAGCTGTGGCGACCCCGGATTAATAAAGGGACTAAGCCGAAAAGAAAATGAATGAATGAATGAATGAATAAACAAAAGACAAATGTATCCACAGAACACAATCGCTGGAAATTTGCTTACGGTACCTCAGTAACACGCTCGCCGACTTGGTAAACAAGCACTGGTTTGGAGTCTGGCCTCCTCTTTTATAGGCCAGGCTCCGCCCCCTATTTGGAGCAACCATTAACGGGTAAGTCACAATGTACAAAACTAGTTTGCTTTTCATTTTTCCCCCTTCAATGTAATATTATCATTAATATTCCGCTTTTTAAAAACAAAACAAAACATTCCATTTCCACCATCCAAATAAATATATATAACTTGCACTTTTCATTTCAGTCAAAGATTTGCAACAGCCCTGCAGGACAACACCAATGGTTTCATCGGATTTCACTGTTCTGTGCCGGCGCGGCGCGGCAATGACGTCATAAGCGTCCGCCGATTGTTGCTCTGTTTTGCCGGTGCAACTACCGCCCACTCATTCAACAAATACGCCAGACAATACGACATAAAACACAAAGTATGAAGTGTGTGTGTGTAATCTGTATATGTAATGAGTCCGGGAGACAGTGTATAAATGTCCGTGGGCTGGCGAAATGGCGTGTGCACCCGCTAATCTGCTAGCCAAAGTAGCTTGGAGAATGCATCATAGTTGAGGTAAGTGTATGCGCATGTGTGTGTATGTGTATGTGGGTCAGTACTGCCGTTCCCAGCGGTGAAGATCATATCTTCACAGCATTACTACCAATCCGCCTGTCAATCTCACGCTCCATCCTTCCCTCACTCTCCACTGTATATAACATATAATACGGTTTTAAAAAGCTCTTAAATCAGGACTGGACCACTCTTTTGATTCTGATGAACTGTGTACCTTCAGCAGGACGTCCTCAGAAGATGCAAACAGTCTCTGAGTCTCCAGAGCTCTTTCTCTGATCAGACTCTCTAGTTTAGGAAATCCACCCAAACACAGATACGACAGATGATAGAGAAGAGCCGTTCGCTCCGCAGATGGAAGAAGATCCTGAATGAACTCTGGACAACCCACAGAATCACTGAGGACGAGATCTGAAAGCAAACATTAGTGGAGATTAAAAGCTCGTAGTCGGAAGCATGTTCGCCTCAGAGCAAGAAGGTCGCTGGTTCGAGTCTCGGCTGGGTCAGTTGGTGTTTCTGTGTGGAGTTTGCATGTTCTCCCCGTGTTGGTGTGGGTTTCCTCCGGGTGCTCCGGTTTCCCCCACAGTCCAAACACATGTGCTATGGGGGAACTGGGGAAGCTTAAATGTCCGTAGTGTACGAGTGTACATGAGTGTGTATGGATGTTTCCCAGAGATGGGATGGGTTGCAGCTGGAAAAGTTGGCGGTTCATTCCGCTGTGGCGACCCCAGATTAATAAAGGGACTAAGTCGAAAAGAAAATGAATGAATATGCAAATGCATCAGGAACACTGAATATTGTCCAAAACATGAAGGAATGCATTTAATGACACATGACGTTTATTACATGAGAATTTAGGTATGCAGGCAACACGGTGGCTCAGGGTTTAGCACTGTCAGCTCACTGCAAGAAGGTCTCTGGTTCGAGTCCCGGCTGGTTCAGCTGCCGTTTCTGTGTGGAGTCTACGTTCTCCCCTTGTTGGTGTGGGTTTCCTCCGGGTGCTCCGGTGTCCCCTACAGTCGAAACACATGCGCTATATGGGGAACTGATGAACTATTCCTTCTGCGGCAAGCCCTGATCAATTAAGGGACTAAGTTAAAGGAAAACGAATTAATGAATATATTAAGGCGTGCATTTCTGTGCATTTGTCAATTTGCATAAACTTTACAAATGTTGAATGGTTTACGACACTGCACATAGAGTTTAAATTATTTTTACGGGGTTATAAACCTGAATAAGTGAATACATTCAATTGTTAACACTTAAAATTGAGGTGCACAAACTTTTTCTTATGAAGGGCAAAAAATCTAAAACTCGATTGAGGGGGGTGGGCCGAGGATTAATATACCGACTATTACACTAAAGCTGCTATGGTAATTTCCTTATTTATTATGACTTAATTATTTATTATTTATTATATATTAACTAGGGGGCGCCACGGTGGTGTAGTGAGTAGCACGTTCGCCTCACAGCAAGAAGGTCGCTGGTTCGATCCCCGGCTAGGCCAGTTGGCATTTCTGTGTGGAGTTTGCATGTTCTCCCCGTGGTTGCGTGGGTTTCCTCCGGGTGCTCCGGTTTCCCCCACAGTCCAAAGATGTGGGGTACAGGTGAGGGGTACAATTCACCACAGTACAGGTGAATTGGGTAAGCTAAATTGTCCATAGTGTATGTGTGTGAATGAGAATGTATGAATGTGTTTCCCAGAGATGGGTTGTGCCTAGAAGAGCATCCGCTGCGTAAAACAAATGCTGGATAAGTTGGCGGTTCATTCCGCTGTGGCGACCCCGATTAATAAAGGGACTAAGCCGAAAAGAAAATGAATGAATGAATATATTAACTAGGGCGCCACGGTGGCCTAGTGGTTAGCACGTTCGCCTCACAGCAAGAAGGTCGCTGGTTCGAGCCTTGGCTGGGCCAGTTGGCATTTCTGTGTGGAGTTTGCATGTTCTCCCCGTGGTTGTGTGGGTTTCCTCCGGGTGCTCCGGTTTCCCCCACAAGTCCAATAATATGCGGTACAGGTGAATTGGGTAAGCTAAATTGTCTGTAGTGTATGAGTGTGAATGAGTGTGTGTGGATGTTTCCCAGAGATGGGTTGCGGCTGAAAGGGCATCCGCTGCGTAAAAAAAATATGCTGGATAAGTTGGCGGATCATTCCGCTGTGGTGACCCCGGATTAATAAAGGGACTAAACCGAAAAAAAAAGGAATTTTTTGAAAAACTAACGCTACAGAGTGGTGTGACACCGTTCCTTTTCGCGCTTACTAGCTGACCGCTTACCTCCAGGTGGACGACTTCCCCGCTGTTACTAGTTTGTCACGTTAGATCCGCGTGTTTGTCGGCAGACTTGAGACGCAGAAAGGAGTTGACCACAACAATGGGGTTCGAGTCTGGTGAAGAGCGGTTCCAGAAAGCAGGTGAGACAAACACGGAATCCAAAAGATAAAATAAACTAGTAAATAACAGGGTGAGAATGTGGTAATATCTAACAACGTGGTAAAAATGAGACAAGGGCTTTTCTTTTTTCTGGATTGCTTTTTTGAAAGTTGTTGGGTGGGTTTAGAGGAGTGTGTCGGCGGGCCAATCGATAACATTTAGGTTGGGTTTAGAGAAGGAAGAGGGTGGGTCAGTCGTTTGGTCGGTCAGTCAGTCTGTCGACAGCGGCCTCTGGTGGGTTTATGCGAGAACAGCAGGAGGGAACGGCACTCGCGAGAGACTTAGGGTGCTTTCACACTAGCACTTTTGGTCCGCACCCAGGTTCGTTTGACGTCATAGTACGGTACGTTTAGCTAGTGTGAACACGTCCGCCTGAAAGAGGTGGTCTCGGGTACGGTTCATGTGAACTCTGGTACAGTTCACTTGTAGTATGAATGCAATCGTACCAAATAACGGAAGTGAACTGTCAACAGTACAGCCAACTATAGTTTTTATAACGTTCATTCGTGTGTGTGTTTGTGTCTGAGTATTACGTACTGTACCTTGCTGACAAACGCGATTGAGCCAGGGCAAACACAGTGATAATGTCTGCTCATCTCCTCCAAAAACAGCTTGGACATCGCGTGATGTTCTGAACGTGTATAATATGTTTGCAGCAGATAGACACAAGTCGCTTTCTGTATGTCCAAAACCAAAAGCTTTAGTAAAAGCGAAACGACCGCGATGTGCGGACGTCTTTCCATTTTGGCGCTTTGCTTTCGTGTCCGTCACCTGGCAACAGACGTACACAAAACATCGGCTTGATGATGCAAGCGTACTGGGGTTCAGAAGGAAAAGAGACAGTGTGAACACAAACCAACCAAGAAGGTGACAAGGGTGGACAATCGAACTTGGAAACGGTCCAGGCAATTGAACCAAGTGTGAAAGCACCCAAAAAAGTATACGCATTGTCTCTCGTAGATTCACAAAAACAAAAAGTGCAAAAAGACGTACCTCCCGGGACGTATTTTGTGGCCTCCAGAACCGTACACATGACTACGTTTTCCGAATGATCCTGGGTTGCAAAAAAGAAAAATCTAAAGCATGTTTATCGACACCCCTGGGTTGTTTTTCTTTCAGCACCAAACATTTTTGTCTTAACATTCATTTCAGATTAGCATATGACATTTGAAGCCATCGCGCAAGTTCGTAAAAAAGCCTCTTACCTTTGCTGTTAGCCATAGTTTACACTGGTAACGCCTCCAACTGTAGAATCTCTCTCTAGTAATCATAAGATTAAAAAAATATGTGAAGAGATGAGAAATGGAGTCAAAAGACAATTAAAAAAATGTGCTGACAGATGAGTATTATTCTACATATTTACATATGTATGAGTATTCTTAAAGCTGCCATATACTGTAGAGCATTGATACAATAGGTTAAACTGTTAAATCTGCATAGTAGGTTTGTGACTTGGGTAAGTTCTGAAATTCTCCAGAAATAGTTTTATATGCTTATTTATTACCACAGAATTACACAAAGATTCAAAAGCTCGGCTTTGACCATATTTGGAACAGTCATGAATATTAATGAGCTCTGTTCTGATGCTCCCTGCAGCCCATTAGTACCTGTTCTCTCACTCTCTTTCACACACACACCCACATAAACATATACACTGTGTGATACACGTGCAAAATAATCATATTTCATTTAGTATCATTTAGGAGTAGACGCATTGAGGGTTCAGTGATGTCAGGTGGGCCAGCACCAGCATTTCAAAGGACTTCATGACCACAGATCTGTTAAATATCAGGGTGAAAATGGGGGCCAGTTGATCAGCACAGGATTTTAAACAGGCTGGTGTTATAAAATCTGGGCCTGGTTCTTTTCTCCTCTTCTGTTTTCAGAAGACCTGGCGCACATCATCTTCACTGAACTGAAGGGGGAGGCGGAGGGTGGTGGAGGTGTTAATGGTGGCGTGAAGAGCAGTTCAGAGTGGGTGTGGGGGGTTTCTCAAACCGGCAGTAAAACTCATTCAGGTCGTTGTTCGTTGTCTACAGTGCTGGGGGGATGGTGGCTTGTAGTTGGTGATGTTTTTCAAACTTTTCCACACGGATGCTGAGTCGCTGGAAGAGAACTGACTCCTTAGTTTCTCAGAGTATAGTTCCTTTTGGCGACTTTGATCTCTTTTTCCAGTGTGTATTTGGTTTGTTTATACAAGGCCCTCTCCATATCTCTTCAACTGAAGTTTAGGAGAGGTTTATTTCAACTTAAAGGTGACAGTGCGACATAATTCACTAGAGCAACCTATTTTGCTCCTGAATGTTGTTGAGGATGAAACACAAGCTAAATTATAATAATACTCGACAAAAGTGACTGACAGAGATGTATTTAGGCCCAATCCTAATTCTACCCCTTAGCGCTTCTCCCTGGTGTCACAATTTACTTTAGCTTGAAGGCTCGTAGGGCTGAGGGGAAGGGCTAGATGACTCTCGACGACACTGGAATACCCCGTCAGAAGAGTCTAGAGGCTGGGTATGAGCGTTTACAGTGACTGCTATAATGTTAATGCTGTTTTCGTGTGTTCACACAGATGAGTATGGCCACGGTGTAAATGCGCAGTATAGTTATGATCATAGTCACATTATATCATCATGAAAACTTGACCCTCAGTGATTTCCTGAAAATAAATACCAAACAATAACACAAATGGAGTAGCTACAGCGGTCACAATTGTCTGATCTCATATGAAGCAAGAGATTGCGATGACATATGATGACGTGTGCAGGTGTTGTAGTGCTGTCCCATTTCTTAGGGGTACATTTTAAAGCCCTTCCTCTTCACACTTTGTTTCAAGGGCCAAGGGGAAGGGGTACAAAAAGAGAACTGGGATTGGGTCTTAGCGTTGGATTTTGAAGCTTTGATGTATATGAAAGCACAGGCAGAAATTAATATCAACTTCTGCATAAACAGAAGACATTTAATAAAGTTTATTGGCATCCTTTCACAGTAAGAGCTGAGAGATATGACACGATGCATAAACGTGCATTAAACACAGTCTACATGTGTTTGCTGCCTTATTACAAACATATGCAGCACATTTAAGAATATACACGATAAACTAAAAGAAGACGCAGTTAAACATATTGTATGCATCTTCAGAGTGGCAATCAATACATTTTTGATCTTTACATCATATTATACCCTTCTAAATGTTTAATCTATTATGTTTTGATCTCATCATATATATTAACCCACACATATAGATATAAACACCATATTAAACTTTCCATAATGTCAACGTTGTGCAGTCTGACTCGTACAGTAAGCTTATTAATGGTTAGTTTCATAATTATTAGTAATTGTATGTCTGATTGTAGGAAATTGACAATTGACAATAGTATAATATATTTAACAGAATATAAAAAATAGCACCCACAAAGTTGTAACAAGTTATTAATTATCTTGAATTGCAATGCACTTTCATTATTATGCATGTAAGTTTCTATTCTAAGACAAACGAGCTGTTTATGGATTCATCTTCTACAATGCAAAAGTGCTTCTACTCACATATTCTGTTTCCAGGTTTCTTTTTCAACCGTCCACCTGCAACTACAACCACCAGATATACTGTGTATATCTATATATTCCTGGGAAGAACACGTGGTGCTAAGAAAAAATCCAGATCTGCAACTTTACATAAAACACAACCTAGAATCCACATCTCACTGATTATGTGTAACCACGTGATTTCCAGCGTATTTAGAGGAAAAACTTGTATGATTGTGTAAGTGAAGGGAGCGGTTTTGCTCATTATATATATATATATTGATCTTTTTGGTTTTTGTTTTAAAAATTCAGCTTAAAAGGCGTGTATAGCCGCGAGCAGAATGTAAAGGAATGTGTGGGGCTGAGCCCCCATGAGTGACAACCCTACTGTACTTATTGTCTTATGCAACGGTGTCACTTGTTTTCTTTAAAGGGTCATAAAGTTAAGTTGCCTAATTTTTTTTAACCTCATGCGTGCAGGAATGTGTATGGCATGTCACGCCATCTGTGCTTCAGTTTCCTTTTGCATCTACTCTCCAGTGTTCTTCAGGCATGCAATGATAAGCGATTTCAAGGTTTACCACAGTTTTAAAACTGTGCAAGTTGTCTGTTATACCGTTCCTGGAGTGTGTGTGTTTTTTTAGGGCAACAGTCTCCATTACCAAGTGGGCATACCTATCAAAAGCTATGGCCAAACTTCTGAAAAACAAATCGCTTATGCATAGATATCCATGCATGCTATGGTGAACTACGGTGGCCGGGAAGTACAAAACAACATTACAAAGTGTAAAAGACTTTTACGACGCTCGAGACAAATTTACATTTTGGAAAACATTTTTACCGACACAATTACAGAGGAATAATAGTTTTATCAAAGACAACAAGCTTACATAAAAAAAAAAACAAATTAACAAAACGCAAAACACTTTTACCAGTCCCGAAACACATTTACAATCACAGATTCTGTACGGAAAGGGAATGCACCACACACCGGAAGTGACGCGGCGAAGGCCGTTGTTGTTGTCGTCGCTGGTGGTGAGCACGGTAAATTCGTGTTGTGGAGTAAATGGCGTAAAAAAAATTTATGATGACCGAACATGGACTGCGGTTGAGGGATGTTTTGTGGCAAACACATGAGCAGCTTGACGCCGGTTTGCTTTACGTGTGGTCGATGTTTGGAGTTTCTAAAAGACGCAGACCAGACGTAAACACCAGACGTACTGCATCAATGTGTTCAATGTGTTAACGAGGGCCACTCGTACGCTGGAACATGATGTCAAGTCTACACAGTGTAAACATCTGCTGAAAGACTCTTAAAAGTAAACTGAATGAAGCCGGTGTTTAACTGGTGACCGCCTTAACTGGTGTTATAAATGTGGGCTTTTCCTTCCCCTTGAGCACATGTTTAGTGCAG
>CAIGQQ010006842.1:0-10979 GCA_903798035.1 Danio albolineatus
ATATATATATATATATATATATATATATATATATATATATATATAGTCGTTAATTTCTAGACAGCAACATGTGTTTTAAACTAGGAATAATTCATATTATTTTCCTTTCGAAAGTGTAGAAGACAATGTACCGTAAAAGAGTGCAGAAAATTGAAATTTAACATTTATTAATTGTTAGATTAATAACATTTAAAACATTTGAAATTCTGAAATGAATAAGAAACATTATACATACTATGATTATCGATATTGTGTTATTATATTATACCAGTTCAAGTTTTTTCCCCACATGTACCAGAAACAGAAAGCATAATCATTTTTTGCGTAGTCACTAACAAACCGTGTGATTAACAAACTCAATGATTAAAGTGGATGTGGCTGGATTACAATCAGAAGGTTACAACGTTACAAACGATTACAAAGTCGTTTTAGTTCTAGTGCCTTTATACTCCACAGATTACCCAAAACACCAAAGACTATTTGAATTACATTTAGAATCACTGACAAATTCAGTGAGGAAACTCATGTAAAATCAAGAAGTAAAGATGTTAACGAGGACTGATCTGTCTAGACAACATCACTTTCAATTGTTTTCAGTTTGATCTCAGTGTAAGTGACGCCTTTGTATTGGCCCTTGGTTTCATACTGTAACACACTGCCATTCTTGCAAGTGATCTTCACCGTGCCAGTGTACGGCAGGTCAAAACTGGCTCTGCCAATGGTGATGCTAACATTCACCGTCTTATTTGGTAGGACATCAATAGTGCTCGACAGCGTTTCATTTTTCTCTTTTGTGTGATCTCGGTTAAAAGAGCTTTCTGGTGTAATGCTGACGTTGAAATTGTTTTGAACTTCTCCAATCTTTGGAATTCCAGCCTGCACATCCACGCCGAACGCTGCTGTCAGGTTCAGAAGCAGAGACCATGAGGACGCCATGGTCACTTTCTTTGACATTTCAATTTTTTGTTGTTGAACGGCAACACTGCTGTTTCTGAAAGTCATGGACTTGATCTCTTCCACGGCCACCTTCGGGATCAGCTGGTTGATGGTGGGATAGTTGACATTGGTGAGAACCGCTGATTGAACTGCATTGAGAAACTTGAACCCCATGCAGTCGATATCTGAACCTGATCTTCCCTCAATACCAAGACAATATCCAGAGCCGACATCTATTTGACTTTTGTCTGGTAGAGCTTTGCCTGTCATCTTCGCAAAAAATTCTCTTGCATTACCTTGACTGTCCATGGTCTTGAATTTGATGGCTCCGAGACGTGTTCCTGCTCCATTCCCCCAGAGGGACAGTGAGGTGAACCACTCACCAGGTGAAAATACAAACTCTTGTTGTTGTCCAAATGGTACTCCGAAGGTTGCATCTCTGCCATCTGAAAGCCAAGCCCTGACAGCCTTGATCTGCCATTCTCCCACCCAAACCCAGATCTTCTCCAAACTGGCACCATTATTTTCACCAGTAAATGAAAATGGACCACCTCCTTGACCACCAATTACATTTACTGATGTTGGGTAGGCCATCTCTGAACAAATTAGGTCTGAAAATATATCAGAGATTAATATTAAAATGGAGAATCTAAATCTAGTATGCAGTATTAACAACACATATCTTATTTAGATCATTCTTGCATATACATACTTGCAGATATAACTTTAAAATCATCAAAATATGTTTTAAATTCAATATATTACTTCTAAGCCACATGTATTTCTTTCTTCTCCCCCTTGTGAGTTTAAAACTAAACATTTTATCACAGCCTGTCTCCAAAATACCACCAATTGTATACATTTTCTGCATAAACGGACTTAAAAAACTGCAGCTCGCAGATAAAGTGACTCCCATTTTTAATAATCAGCGCTCAGTGTTGGCATACGTCCTGGAAAATAGGATTTGGAAAAGACTACTGAAAGATACGTGTCACTGTACTGTGTATATACTCACCGGGATGACTGTTGTCTGATGAACTTCTTGTTCTCGCCTGGTGAAGCCAGAAAGGTGAACTGTGGTTTCATTAAGCTCCTGCTTAAATAGAGCTTGAAAACACAGCCACACGCCACGAGTCAGCGCCTTTTATTTGGTCATGGAAATAAGCCTTGCAAATAATTTAATGTAGCTTATTAAGGGCAATCTATTCATGAACATCTATTTTAAATATTGGTTGAACAGTCAAAGCAACTAGCGAGACCTGTTTGAGACGGGCCTAGAGAAAAGGAGATGGAAAAAAGACAGTGTAGACTGAGAGAGGAAAAGAAAAAAAAATGGGGTTCAGTTCCCAAGACACGCTGTCCCTCAGTCCTCAACCAGCTGAGAGATGCGATAACGTGTTGGGAGCCCTGTGGAGGAATCTATCCACCCGTCCGTCTTCTGGTGTCCGGCGGCGGTTCTCCTGGCTGGCGGCATCTCTGGTCTCCTGCTCTGCTCCCGCTTCAGTGGAGGACGCAGGCTTTGGCATCATGGTGGATCATGGCGACTCCCCCAGGCTCTCTGGGATGGCTCCCTTCAGCTCTTTCCCTTCCGGTGGGGAGCCCCACATCCCCTGCTCCTCCCCATGCTGGGAGACGGCAGCAGGCAGATCCTTTCCTCACCAGCCTCAGGCTGCCCTGGCACTCTGGGCAGATGAACAGGTTTCTCCCCCACTTGGGTTAACTCCCGAACACTGGCCCTCCCTCTCAGTGGCGAGGGCAACTGGACAACTTGTCCCTCCTTCTCCCGGGGTTTCGGCACCACTGTAATGAAGTTAGGGCCACCTGGCCGCTGGGAAGGAGACGTAGAACCGACATTTTAAATAATTTTAATATGAAAATAAAACAAATGGATGGCAGCTCTACATGGAGAGTGTCGTAAAACTGAAAGCAAACGTAAACAATATGTTCGGGCCTGGTCCTCTCTCGTCATCCTCTGCCATCGTTCCTGCTCTTATAGTCCAGAGCTCCTTCCTTGGGACTCGAGGCAGCTGTCCGCCACAGGTGTTTCTCATCGCTCCCTTGCCACACTAATCTAATATTAACGTCTTATGGCGTTGTGTGCCTGCTGGGCAATAGCTAAATGCACCACAGAATGTTACGTTTACACACATCCACATATTACGTGTAAATGCATCAGCTTTAATCCTCACTATTTACTACTCTCGAGTACTTTTGATATGTCTACTTTTTACTCTTACCTTGAGTAATATTCAAAACAGATACTCTTACTCTACTTGCACTACATGTTTAGACAAGTACTTTTACTTAAGTGTGTTTTTTTTTCAGTGCTCTTTCCACCACTGGTTACAAGACCCAGAGGGGTATTTTATTGACATGCAGTTGAATGTGCCATGTAAGAGAATGAACTGTCTGTGGGGAGTTTTTCTACATGCAGGTGGACTGGCGAGTGCAGTGTGTTTAGAAGTGCAGTGCTGGTCCTGTGTGGGCATGCTAAACACCTCTCAAATAAAGAGAAAACAAACAAAAGTCTCTGTTTCTGGAAGTTGCAGCTCACCGTATGCTTCTGTGTAGCCACTCAAATCTCAGAAGTCTGATTCCGTTCATGTGATCAGCATGCTTATTTTAGATGAATGTTCTGTACCAATGACACTGAATCCGCATTGGGTGAATCATTGCACTCCCTCCATCCCCCAAGGAACCACCTGGAGATATGGACATTGGTGACCTTGGCTTGGACATCCACTGCAAAGGACTATGGTCCATCAACAGTGTTGGGCCCAATCCCAATTCTCCCCCTTAGCCCTTCCCCTTACCCCTACCCCTCGTTTTGCGCGTTCACGTCAAGGGGTAGTGGTGTCCCAATTCTCTTTAGCTTGAAGGGGTAGGGCTAAGGGCAAGGGGTATACACTCCTTCGAACGAAGATTTTTCGGGACCACACTTCAAACGGAGGGGTAAGAAAATGTCCCAGAATCCCCCTGCGACAGCGGCAGGATAGCTGAACCCGGAAGTAAGGAGATCCACAAATTAGTATTTTTTTGTCATTATTACGAACTTTTACGACAAACAAACATATGTTTTAATATATTCATAACCGCGTTCGTGTTTTACCGTCATGCTTTAAAAAAAAAACGAGAAAAAAAAACGCTAAATTTCGCGATCTATAATCCAAAATCATAACTCATGTACAGCCGTCATACAACATTCTGACACAAGATGACACTCGAATACCCTGTCAGTAATGTCTAGTGTCTGGAAATGAGCTTTTACAGTGTCTGCTATAATGTTAATGTTGTTTTCGTGTGTTTACATAGATAAATATGGCCACGGAGTAAATACACAGTACAGTTAAGATCTTATTGCAACATTAGATCATTATGATAACATAATATACGCCTTCAGTGATTTCCTGAAGATAAACACCAAACAATAACACAACTGGAATAACTCCAGCAGTCGTGATCGTCTGATCTCATATGAAGCAAGAGATCGCGATGACATATGATGACGTATGCAGGTGTTGAAGTGCTGTCCCAGTTCTTAGGGGTAAGTTTTGAAGCCCTTCCCCTTAACCCTCGGTTGTAAGGGCCAACGGGAAAGGGAAGGGCCAAGGGGTAGGGGTACAAAATAGAATTGGGATTGGGCCTTAATATCTTTCCCGTTAGATACTGCAACCAAGGACTGCCTGCTTGATGACAAGCGCTTCCTTTTCCATGGCCGGTCTTTGCCAGTGACAGTTTCCGACCGATGTAGGTGATTGGGTGTTCTTCCCCTCCCTTTGCCTAGCCAGCACCCAAGCTGGAGTCTGAAGTGTACGTCTGTAGGATGAGGGGGCAGCTCATGTCTAGGGCATGAAGAACGGGTGGTGGTATAAACTGGGACTTCAGAATCTGGAACGCCTGCTTGACTCCCTCATCCCGTGAATTCTCTCTGGCTGAATTCCAGTGAATTCCACTTCTTGGTCAGGTCATAAAAAGAGCTTACTAAGGATGTGAATTTAGAGATTAAGCTTCTCAAATAGCCAGTCAATCCCAGAAAGTATGTACCTGGGCCCTTTTGACTAGATGTTGTACTTTCTGTATAACCTCAACGTCATCTCTCTGGGGTTTAATTAATCTTCAGCCAATTCAGGAACCCAGATTACATGCCTGTGCAAGCCCCACGTGACACTTCTTAGGGTCGGTTGAGATTCCAGCCCTTTGCAGTTCTGTCAGCACCTTCCACAATTGGGTTAGATTTTCCTCCCAGTTTTCAGAGTGGACAATGACATCATCCAAGTATGCGGCACCATACTCCTGATGTGGACAAAGCAGGACGTCCAGCAAGCAGTAGAAGGTTGCTGGTCCCCTGTGCAGACTTAATGGTAGCATTTATTAACGCTAATGTTCACTAGAAGTGCTGAGGGCAATTTTTGGGGCAAATCAAGGGGCTGCCCTGAAGTATCCCTTTGTGAGATTGAGACTGGGAAAAAAGGTCAGCTCAGCCCAGACAGTCCATAATAATAATAATAGTTCCTTACATTTATATAGCGCTTTTCTAGACACTCAAAGCGCTTTACACAATGGGGGGATCTCCTCATCCACCACCAGTGTTCAGCATCCACCTGGATGACGCGACAGCAGCCATATTGCACCAGAAGGCAGACCAGCTGATTGGTGGAGAGGAGACAGAGTGATGAAGCCAATTAAGATATGGGGATGGCCATGATGGACAGAAGCCAATGGGCAGATCTGACCAGGATGCTAGGGTTAAACCCCTACTCTTTTTTTTGAAGAACATTTTGGGATTTTTAATGACCACAGAGAGTCAGGACCTCGGTTTAACGTCTCATTTGAAAAACGGCGCTCACTTAGCAGTATAGAGTCCCCTTCACTATACTGGGGCATTAGGACCCACACAGACCGCAGGTTGAGAGCCCCCTGCAGGCCTCACTAACACCACTTCCAGCAGCAACCTAGCTTTCCCATGTGGTCTCCCATCCAGGTACTGACCAGGCACAGCACTGCTTAGCTTCAGTGGGCGACCATGTGAGAGTTGCAGAGAGCTAGCTGCCGGCTGTCCAGGAGATTATCCAATCCAGGCATGGGGTACGCTGCAAATTTGAGCTGGTATTCAGTTAACAAAAGTCCATGTAGTGCTATCCAGTTTTGGTACTCACAAAAATTGGGCAAGACCACATGCTAAGGGATAACTTTGAGTCATCGAGCTTTTAGCGTTGAAATCTCCTTGTTAGCTTTCCTGCAAGCCACTGGAACCCAACAGGGCTACGTCGTCATTAGGGGTGTAGTGGGAATGATGTTGCAGTGGCAATCCGTATGAGCACACAGTTGGATTGTATCCAAAAAACATAAAACCAAACCTGCCCAAATCACTGCAGAATTAAATGTGCACCTCGACTCTCCCGTTTCCACCAAAACTGTTTGTCGGGAGCCTTAGAGGGTCAAAATACATGGCCAGGCTGCTATTGTCAAGGCGCCGGACAGAATACGCGGACAGAGATTGCTCAAACCGAAGACTTTTATTGAAGAAATAACAAAGGCAGCTGCCGTTCGCCGGTCGTCAAAGGGAACTCAGGCTGGATGTTCAGCGGCAGATTACTTCACCCTCTGAATCTGAGCCGATGGGCACCAAAAGGGTTTGGAGTGAGGAGCGATCCCCAGCAGCATGGTTTGTATGGAAACAGGCGAGCACGGTGGTAGAGTGAGAGACTGGATTCAACACAGCGGGGTGACTGCGCAGATCACAGGTATGGAATTCAACAGTTAACTTCAAAATAAGACTGGACTAGACAAGAATATTTAGTATAATTTGATTTATAGAGAAGAGCAGCACAGAGTATGCAGATACGAAATCACAATAATCTGGCAATCAGCAGTCATGGAAAGAGAACTGAAAAATCATACTCAAGTAAAAGTACCATTACTTGCCCAAAAATGTAGTGCAAGTAGAGTAAAAGTATCTGTAGTAAATATTACTCAAAGTATAAGTAAAAAGTAGACCTTGTAAAAGTACTCAAGAGTAGTGAGTATTACACTGTAGAAAAGTTGATGCGTTTACAGAATGTTACGTTTACACATCCCTGCACAAACAACATGTAGTGTATTTAGGGATCTTCCTATTTTCGTTCGTTCCTTCCAAACGTCCTTCAATTATTTGTTGGTTCTCTCCTTCCTTCATTCATTCGTTTGTTCCCTCCTTCCTTCGTTCGTTTGTTCATATTTTTGTTCCTTCCTACATTAGGTCCTTTTGATCATTCACTCGTTTGTTCGCTCCTTCCTTCCTTCGTTCGCTCATTCTTTCTTTCATATTTTTGTTCCTTCCTACATTAGGTCCTTTTGTTCATTCATTTGTTCCTTCCTTAGTTTGTTCAGTCCTTCCTTCCTTCCTTCCTTCATTCATTCTTTCATATTTTTGTTCCTTCATTAGGTCCTTTGTTCATTCATTCGTTCGTTTCTTTCGTCCTTCCTTAGTTTGTTCAGTCCTTCCTTGAATCCTTCCTTCATTTATTTGGTTCTTCAATCCTTCCTTGCATTCCTTGTTTTTTTTTCCCCCCTCTATGATCAAATTTATGTTTTACTGTTATTTTTATGTTGTTGAGTGTGACTTGTTGTTGTCAACTGTCGGCTATTGCTGTAAACCTAATTGCCCTTCGGGGACAATAAAGACGTTCTAATCTAAATCTAAATTCTAATCTAATCTTGTTCGGTCCTTCCTTTTATTCGGCCCTTCCTTCCATTCTTCATTTGTTCCATTTAGTGATTGTTTAAGGCTGTTTGGTGATTTCAGTCATCATACAGTCGACATCCATCATTTTCAGTGACATGCAGTCTATAAACAGTCTCTGGATCATTGCGTGTAAAGATTTCAGACATCTTCTTGGACATTTTGAATATTTCCACAAGGTTTGCTGCGTTTATAAAGCGCCCATGTCTTGAGGTTGTTCAGTATGATGTGATTTACTTTCTATGTGTGATTTTAATTGGACAGGAATCACAGGACTGATCTTCTACTTTAGACAATGACCACAGACAAGACAGAAATAAAGTAGTGACTGCAGGTTGAAGGAAAGTAGTGGAGTAAAAGTACCGATACTGCACTAAACATGTACTCAAGGGAAAGTAAAAGTCCACATTTTTAAAACTACTCAGTACATTACAATTCCTGAGGAAAAACCACTCAATTACAGTAGTCTGAGTATTTATAATTAGTTACTTTACACCACTGGCAATCAGCTTCACAAATAGGCACATATAAGTAGAGGGGAAAATCAGAAGAAAAGAGCCACAGGTGGGTAAAGTGAGCGCGCCTGCCCTGATTGTGAAAGGCAACAGCTGAGACAAAAAACAGACAGGACAGAGAAGCACAGATCAAACCTGGCTCATGACAGCTGTAGCCGAACCTTTTGCTCACTCCTGCCAATGTCAGTGTGTTAATCTTGTTCTGTGGACAATGTAAAACAAGTATTGCTCTCTGATGAGTCCACCTTACAGTTACGGTGTGCAGAAGCCCCAGCGAATCACCTAGACTGCTGCATGCCCAGAGTGAAGCATGGGGGTAAATAACTAACTCAATTATCAGGGATTGCCACAGCGGAATGAACTGCCAATTACCCTGGCATATGTTTAATGTCTAGGATGTCATTCCAGCCGCAACACAGCACTGAGAATTCATTCATTGATGAGCCCCTAGTGCTGGGAAACACTCCATGCATGGCCAGGACTCGAACCGTCAACCTTCCTGCAGTGAGTCGATAGTGCTAACCACTGATCCACCATGCTGGCCCACTTACTGTAAGTATTACCTTTTCATTTTAATTTTTATATCAGGCAAAAATAAGGCAGGATTTATTCAGTTTTCATTACATATAAGGATTATTTGAAATGATTTCAGTTTTTTTGAAGGAGAATGACCCAAACCTGAAGTGCAAACCACAATTGAAAATGCAGTCAATATTATGATATTAGAATTATGATATAAAACCCTGCAGAAAGATAAACGTATGTACTTGGTATGGAAATTACTTCTGGTTTGCATGACTGATAGATCAAATCAGCAATCCTGAAGAGTCGTCAGTATTGTTATTAGGACTTTGAATTTACATGTTCATTTGGCAAATGCTTTCAACCAAATTGACAAACAAATGAAGGACTTCATGAGCTTGTCACGATTAGTCCTCTGAAAAAAATTGGAATGGCCCTTGTGTCTTTTTTTAATGACAATAATACCTAGCTGTGCACAGCGACTTCGTGACATGACTTAACTGGCATCTGCTACAATGTTCTTTTCAGTGTTGCCAGATGTGCATTCCAGCCCAAAACCTATCCAAAAGGTTTTTACCTGCACAATCAAATTTAAAACCGCCCAATCTGGCAACACTGGTTCTATTGCTTGCTGATGTGTTTGTGGGTGGGGCCGGGGGTTTCAGATTCTCCCGGGTTTTCATGCTCACAAATGGGCGGGGCTCAAGTTTCGTATCCACGTCAAGCCAAAACGGCTAAAGACTCGTTATAAAGACAATTCATTTGAAGCACTATGAGTTGACTCTTTTATAGATGAATCAATAGTTTTAAACACTGTGCACTTACAGATTTAAGCCTCAGCTGGAGATTTCACTTCTCTTAGGCCCCTTTACACCAGTGCGTTTTAGTATTTAAACAGCGTTTTAGCATGAAAACGATCCGCGTTCACACTAGCATTTCACCCAGCATTTCTGAACAATTCTCCGTTCACACTACTCCACCAACAACATATATCACGTGACCATTCGCGCACTCTGGGCATGCGCGTTCAAGTATAAACAGGAAGCATGCGTCTCGCTCGGCATCTGGTTATTGTTAGTCAACAAACGCTGGTTGAACGATGAACGCGATGGCAAAGAAAGCAAGAGAGGTCTTTTTGAGGACAGACGACGAGGTCGAGTTGTTACTTAAAGTAACAAATGAAAATAAAACATCCATGGCTATCGATAATACAGCGTTTACAGTGAAGGCTGGTCTGCCCTCTTTCGGTGGCGTTAAAGTCATGATAGGGGCTTGACTAATAAGGGAAGGATACACAATGACCCAAAAACCCCAATCTAGTAGCGAATCTCAGCAGCCACGCCTGCGTTTTCAGATGTCTCTGTTTTCCCCCATCCACACTGAGACGGAGCAGCAGCGTTTTAGAATGAAAACTGCCTTTCCAGCGTTTCCAAAACGATCCATTTTCGGGGCATTTTTAAAAACAAAAACGCATTAGTGCAAACGGGGCCTTGGAGCTGAGGTACACTGCATCCTCGCTCATTTTCAAAAACCCATAATAGGGGCTTGTAAGGATGGCTATATCTCTCCATGACAATAAACCCAGAGAATTGTTATGGAATTCCACGAGACAAGACCACGAGAATGGTCAGGCACTAAAACAATAAACTGGCTAATCTGAGAAGAAGATCAAGCCTTCTTCTTGACCTTTCAGTTACCTTCTGAAAAACTAAGATCAAAGCAGATCATTTACATTCCACATAAAATGCTCAAGGTTTTAATATGGTGTATCTTGTAGCTCTATATTCATGTGTGGTATCATTTTAAATGTCTCTGTGTGAGTGGTAAAGTGCTCTTAATGTCACTGTAATATTTCACTTGTATTTGTTGATTTGTTTTTTGACTTTGATAAAATCTCTGCCAGATGCTCCCCCCTCCAGAGATGATTAAGACCTCAAATTCACCAGGCAAGGGTCACTGTGACACTTCTATTGTCTTGAATTTATGGCTGTTGGTTGGGTATATAAGTGTTACGAACCCCAGTTTGTAAAGGCTCGTCTAGGGAGGGGTTGGCAACATAAAAAGGACACTCAACTCAAAATATACAATTCTCTTATTTATTTAGAGAATTAAAGAAATAATGTGTCCTAACTCAAAATAAAATGGCAACGAAATATAAAGACTTAACACAATAATATTACTTCCATAATTACTTAAACAAACATACAAAAACATACGTAAAACACAAGAAAAAACATATAGATCAACGGAGATTGAAATAAAGAGAGATCAACAACACCAGCATG
>CAIGQQ010006860.1:0-10962 GCA_903798035.1 Danio albolineatus
GTCTAATATTAGCATCTGATAATGCCCACATTCATAACTGCGTTTCCAGCCCAAACTGAGCCCCATGGGAAACGGAGACACATGTTGTCACTGTGATGCAGCGAGGGCGTCTTCAAATTTCCATTCAGAGGTAATCATATTCTGGGATGTAAACAGGTGGTTGGTAAATCGAATTTAGCTTCTTTTATGTGATGGTTCAGTGTGACTGTGAGCTGCTCTGAATGCATGTCTACACGGCAGATAAGAGAAAGCTGATTGGCTGCCCGCTTTCACCACTTATCTGTACTGCAAGATGCACACAAGAGAGATTTATGGCCCCAAATGACTGCAGCGGAAACTCCACAAATCTGATACTTAAAGGTGAAGTGTGTCATTTCTGTGTGACTGGCGATATCGCACTGAATTACAAATATGTTTACTTGAAGGCATTGAGTAAGATGTTTACACATGCAGAAGTCAGCACTGCAGAGCTTGGGGTTTGTGGGTTGCTTGTAGGATGCCACCATGCAGATGCTGGAGTCAAATAAAATATCAAATTAAAATGTTATGCAATTATTACTTTTATTCAGAAAGGAGGTGTGGAATTGATACGTAAGTGACAGAAAATGCAATGTTACAAAATATTTAGGTATATATTTATATATATAAATAAACATTCTAAATTTCTAGATAAATGTTGTACTTTTTTAGGTTTTTAGGAAAATCTCATTCTATTTCATACTATTGTTTCCAAATAAAGCCAACATTGATCATCTATTGAGCATTAAATTACCATATTTGAATGATTTCTGTTGGATCATGTGACACTGAAGCTTGGAAAAATGATTCTGAAAATAGTATTTCACAGTACCGTTGCTTTTACTGTATTTTTCATTAAATAAATGCGGTATTGGTGAGCATCATGGCTTTTACTAATACTAAAACCTTTCAGCTTACTTGAAATAAACTTAAACTGAAAGAAAGAAATCTTAGTTTTCAGAGAAACGATTTCTGATGGAGATTTAGTTTAACTTGATATACAAAAATAACTCAATGTGCAATAATAAAAACATTAAAACACAACAAAATTAAACTGAAAACTAAATCAATTTATAAAAACTTAAGTAATTTACTTAATCACATAGTATCATTCTGAAATAGGCAAGGCAAGTTTATTTACTGTATATAGCACATTTCATACACAACTGTAATTCAAAGTGCTTTACATAAACAAGAATAAAAGAAAGAAGAAAATTAAAATAATTGAAAGAATTTTGATTAAAAATTATTAAAAACAAATTAAATGGGTTATAAAAGAATGAAAAAGAAAAGAAAGACATAACAGTGCGATCTGTGGGATGTAGCACAGTGCTCATTCAGTAAAGGCACAGCTAAACAGATGTGTTTTAAGTCTTGATTTGAATGTGCCTAATGTTGGAGCACATCTGATCATTTCTGGTGTAGTAGCTGAAGGCGGATGAGGTTTAAAATGAACTCTTGGAATTTCTAATTTACTTGATCATAATGATCTGAGGGATCTGTTAGGTTTGTATTCTGTGAGTATATCTGTAATTTATTGAGGTCCTAGGTCATTTAGTCATTTATAGACAAGTAGTAATACAAGTAGTAATAAAAATCCAATCTGAATGTAACTGGGAGCCATTGTAAAGACCTGAGGACAGGTGTGATGTACTCTGGTTCTGGTCAGAATCCTGACAGCAGAGTTCTGGATGAGCTGTAAATGTCTGACTGTCTTTTTGGGAAGGCCAGTGAGGAGCCCATTACAGTAATCCCCCTGCTGGTGATAAAAGGATGAACACGTTCCTCTCCTCACTGGAAACAAACCATCTAATTCTTGCAATGTCTACATCACTACACTACATCGTAGCACTACATGAAAGACTTCTGTCAACCAATTAGTTTGATCCTAGTTGTTTTTGTTGTCTCCTCATTTTCATTTTTTTTCCAAAAAGCAAAATGACTTTGTTTAAATCCTCAAGTTCCACTAATGAAAACAAGTATTAAAAAAATAAGTTTCAAACACTTTTCTTTGGTGTTGGGGAAAGTTACTTTTGAAAGTAATGCATTACAATATTGCGTTACTCCCCAAAAAAGTAACTAGTTGCGTTACTTTTTCTGACCTAGCTGATGCTTGATCTGTTTCGCAACTTGCAGGGTTTTTTATTTATTTATTTTTAAATAAAGGAGCCTTTCAATTAACAATGCACAGTATAGCCTACACTTTCATTTCCCTTAAAAAATAGGATAATCTTCTAAGAAATTCCTGACCCTAGAGCTATACATGCTATAAATGCAGATTAATGAAAGTTTAAAGCAATGTGTTTGCTACTTTTGGACTTTTTGTTTATTAGTGAAGTAAAATCACTGTTCATTGAGAAAATCCCCTTTTCCCTTTTTTTGGTCCATTCGCAATAATGAGAATACTTCCATTGCAGAAATGTAAGGCTCTGCCATCTTGGTTCCTACCTGTTCCTGCGTTCTCTTATTGAGTGTGAGATTCAACATGACTACGTTTATTTTAATTCAGCTATTTATTTAATTAAACTACAAAAACATGGATATTTTTTTTTTTAAGTAACTCAAAAATTACTTAATTTTTTAAAAGTGATGCGTTTCTTTTTACTTAGAAAAGTAATATTATATATTATGTAATATACCAGCCTGATCTCATGAAAAAATGCAAGTATTTTACGTTTTCAGTTTAGTGGCTAATTCGGACGAATTCGAAGAAAACGAAAATGAACGATTTAAAAAGGAGGCGTGGCACCCAATCCCACCCCTAAACCTATCTGTCATTGGGTGATGAGCAAATCGTACTAAATTGTACGAATTAGTTCATACAAATTGATACCAATTACCAAAGTTACGAATTGCTGTTAAAGAGCGTTGAATATACATATTATATAAAACGTAACTCAGGTTACTTGTAATGATTACCCCAACACTGCTTTTTATTCCTGTTTGTATGATCATCGTATCTCAGCCCAAGCTAATCCAGCTGGTCAACCCAGTTTTAATATCACAAGCTTAGATTGCGATCCCAGTAATGCCACTAGAGGTTCATTTATAAATCTGCGTTTGGATGACGGTTATCAGCAAGTGAAGGTGGTCTGCGGATGTGGATGTACAGACGTTCTGGGCAATGTGGGTGTCTGTTCAGCGTTTCACTCGCTAATGCTGTTTGCTTTGGTTCCTCCCTCGTGACATTGAAGCGCTGACTAATCCACGTGAGTTTACTCAGGGCTCGAGGCCGATAAAGGACTGTGATTTGTCTTTGTCTGTTTGCACAGTGCCATCAGGGGCTCCGGAAAATGTGACGGCGGAGGCCATGAGCTCCAGTCGCATCCTGGTGACCTGGGGTCCCGTTCCCGAACACGAGCAGAACGGCAACATTCTTGGATACAAGGTTTACATTCTTACTGATTTCACCCAAATGAAAATGACACCCAACTGCTACACAAGCGCTTGACTGTGTATAATAAGCAGCTCAGAAGTGAATGAAGGCTTTTCTCTTGTATGATTGACCCCTTTCAGCCATATTGTGTATGATGAAACGACATGAAAGATTTGATGTTTGTTTTTTTCTTCTTGAGAGGAAGCATTATGTTTGTCCTTCTTATAATGACTATTCGTTACAGCTAGGGTTGTAAATAACTAAAACTAAAAGTTAACTAAATTCATATTTGTTTGGAAAAAGCTTAAACTTTTAATACAATGGCAATACTACTAAAATAACATTGTTCAGTACTCTACTAAACATTCTTGAGTTTAAATCCTCAGGATCCCTCGAAGAGCTTTGAAATGTGCAGTTTTTTGTTCGATATTTGACGTAATCTCAACCGAAGAATGAAGAGAGGGTGGGACACAGATTACCTCCTCCCATTTTAAAACAGCCAATAGAGTGTCGGTTTTTATCACAGCTCTGTAGTGAGACTGGTTGAGATCAATTCAATGAAAAGGAAATGAGAAGCATCTTGAAGGGAATACTAGAGAGCATCCGATTGGTCAAGATTTGATGAGAAAGTGTGAGGTGATGTGAAAAACATTGTTGATCCATTTAGGCGAAAGAGACAACCTGCAAGCTTTGGATGTTTATAGCAGGTTTATCTTTAATCTAAACATATTGGGTCACACTTTATTTTGATGGTCCGTTAGTTGAATTTAAGTTACATTGCAACTAATTCTCATTAGATTATAAGTAGACTGTCAGGTTGGGGTTAGGGGTAGGGCTAGTATAAGTTGACATGTACTTGCAAAGTTTCTTATAGTCAGTTAAATGTCTGTTTAATGTCAGTATCAACAGATATTAAGTAGACAGTCTACTAATACTCAAAAGGACCATCGAAATAAAGTGTTATCGAAATTTGTCACTGTTTAAGTGCACACTAGCTATTAGATATCCTCAAAATGAACAGACTGAAACTAACATCTAAAAAACTTTATTTTAATTTTATGTGGGCTTTAATTTCAGGTTAAAATATACACAGTATATAAATATAGTATGATCTATAGTTAAGTTTATTTTTTCCATGGATGTATTGACAGTTTATGGAATAAACTATCCATTGAATTTCTATAAACCAATGCAGAAATATTAAGAAATAATTCGAATTTTAAAAATTATAGACTTAATTTTTAACTAATAAATTAATGACAACAAAACTTTAAGTAAATGCTTTTGACAATAAAGCAGATAAAAGCATAAAAAAAGTCCTAGTAAAATAACATTGTTTGCAACTAAAATTTTAAAATATCAAAATTATATACAAAGTGAAATATGTTAGCTACAAATAAATTGTTTTACTTTTGGGATACTGGTATTGGCTCATAAATTTTAAATGGATAACTATATTGTCGGGCCTCATTGTGGCGCAGTGTGTAGCACAATCGCCTTACAGCAAGAAGGTCGCTGGTTCGAGCCTCGACTGGGTCAGTTGGCATTTCTGTGTGGAGTTTGCATGTTCTCCCTGTGTTGGCATGGGTTTCAACTTATTAGTGAATTGGGTAAGCTAAATTGGCCCTGTATGTGTGTGAATAAGTTTGTGTGGGTGTTTCCCAGTGATGGGTTGCAGATGGAAGGGCATCCACTGCGTAAAAAACATATGCTGGATAAGCTGGCGGTTCATTTCGCTGTGGCGAACCCCAGATTAATAAAGGGCAAAGCCGACAAGAAAATTAGTCAATGGATGAACTGTATTGTCATGTTTAAAAACAAATCAAAATGTCAAAAATCAACAACATAACTTCTAAAATGTTCAAATAAAATAAGAACCCAATAAGATTTCAATGCAACTCAGTGGGGTTCAGTGCATTCTTAAAATGAAACCATGAAGCATACAATATAGTTAATAAAATCTGAATTATTGTTTTTCTTTTCTTAAAAGACACATAAAGCTCTTAATGTTTGCTTGTTTCCTCTTTTTCCACTAATGAACTGATTTGTTAAAGCATTCGCTGAGAGTCTGACCCATGCGGAAAGACAAATATTTGAAGTTAGATGTTGATGTGCACCCATATGTTCAGTCAGGCTTCTGCGGTTTAAAGTCAATAGTAATTAAGGAAGGAGGCTTTATGGCGGAAAAAACAAAAGCAGCCTGCTGAACACTGGACCCAGAGGAACAAACCTCACGCCAGTCTGCCTTCCCTCTGCATTTCCATTTAATGTGATCTTAAATTAAACTCACAATCACCAAATCACACAAGCGTGATGTGGGCTATAATCATGCTTAATATCCTTACTTATTCTTTTAGGTTCTGTTCAAAGAGAAAGACTCCGATTCAGAGGCACAGGTGAACGTGGTGAAAGGGAATCTGACACAGTCTGTCTTGCTGAGGAACTTGCGGAAATACGTCCAGTACGAGATACAGGTTTTGGCTTTCACACGAATCGGTGATGGGCAACTCAGCAGCCCCCCGGTGCTGGAGAGAACCAAGGATGATGGTGGGCAACTTTTCATGTTTCATCAATGAGATTTCTTTTAATGACCACATAGTGAGTTTAAAAAAACACTCTTCCAAAAATAAATAAATAAATACATCTGCCATTATTTACTTACTTTCATGTCTGTCCAGATCTGTATGCTGTTTTTGTTTTTTTCTCTGAGGAACATAAAGTATTTTTAATGCAGCTCATACAACAATAGTCAGCTTACAGTATCTGTCAAGTTGCAAAAATGAAAAACACCCGGAAAGTGTCTTACTGTATAAGTATTGTCAACAATTACTTTGCAACTAATATGTGCAATATTACAAGTCTTCTGGTGCCACAGAAGGAATAGATTGTATTTTTTTTTTTTCATTGACAACCTTTTAGTTTTCGCCACCTCAGTTAGAAAGCTGCTGTGAGCAGATCGAGTCACTTCTCAAATAAACAGTAGAAATCTACCAATGTGAAGTTTCACAAACTAATTTCGAGAGGAGCACGTGATATGATCGACTAAAGCTGATCCCTATCGCTAATCATTAAGCTACTATATATCCTGCCTAAAATTCATCCCACATCTTCATTTTCAGAACCCCCCCCCCCCCCCCTGGATTTATGCTTTCGCCTGGTGCCATATCGCGCGCCTCCACTGAGTGCACGCGCACCTCGAGGCTTTTATTCTCGCCGCAATTACCGTTGTGATATTCTTTAAAATGACAGGGGGCGGTCAAATGAAACTGACCGTAAAGTCAGACAGAAAAACAGAGAAGAAGAAAGTTTCAGGAACTATGTCATAACATTAATATTATTGATGTTTATTAAACAAGTTATTTTTATTATTTTTATAAATTATTTTAATGATTATAAAGATTTTTGTAACCATTCAAGATTTTTTTTTAAAAACTTTGATGCATCACTTGCTTTTGTTCATATCTCGGACAGTTTTACCTATTAAAGTGTATTAAAATATTAATGACAACAGAACACGGGTTCCTTAGCAAATATATATTTTTATTATGTCAAGAATAAAAGCAAAAAGTACACTTACTAAATAATACAGATGTTTTTTTTATTTATTTAGCCCGCTCCACAATTCACACAGTACTGTCTGGTTAGTTTCTGTCCTCTTCTCATGCTAAAAAGGCAATAATAATCCAACATTCCTGAAAAACAGGGCATCATTTTGTACACCGATAGGTTCAAATATTTCTTTCTAGTTATCAAAGAAATAATTTGTTACTTCATTATAGTTTTGTAACTATTAAATTGTTTTAAATTCAATTGTAATAAATACATCAGTGTTAAACCTATGACTGGTGGAAAAACATGTTCTCTAATTGTGTACCTGTGTCTCCATTGGCCTCTTTTGGCTTTAATAAACTCATCCCTCAGGTTTTTAACATAAACTTTCCTCCTTTCCCACAGCTGTTGCAATTTCTAGCCAAGAATTATTGATCATCTGGTTATCTCTATGATCACTGATCATGAAGATATATTTACATTCGTACCTGTTTCAGACAAAATCTCTTCAAAGTGATTCATATACAACTTAAATCAGACGCGGCACCGCGCGCGCTGTTCGCTCGAGTCTCAAAAAATTCCCTGAATCCCTGCACTCCGCCAGCAGAAACCATGTCGCGCACACCCAAAGCAAACATCCGGAATCTCTGCGATGACGTCATATTTGGCGCACGCACTCAAGCGAACTAGCGGACGCGTTGAGTATAATCCAGGCTTAAGAGTGCCACGGGCTTAAGTTCTAATTGAGCCAGCCAGCACTCCCTGCGCAGAGTTTGCATGTTGTCCCCGTGTTTGCGTGGGTTTTCACCAGGTTCTCCGGTTTCCTCCCACAGTCTAAAAACATGCATATAAACAAATTGTAACAACAGTCACAGGCACTTAACACATTCATACTGAATCATCAGAACTACATTTTAGTCATAGTACAAATAGGGGCTCTCGAGAAACACCTGATCTCGTATCCCTCCTAATGATCATTGACCAGGCGGGAACCTTGGGCTCATCTATCTCTGAGCTCAGGGTTCTCTCCCGGGACAGCATGCCCAACCTGCTGTCATAGTCGAGCATTATCTAAGTGTGAACTCTTGAAAATCAGTTTTAAAGGTCTCGTGAAGTGCTTTGAAATGTGCATTTTTCTCTAAGCGCAAATGTTGTCACTGTTTTGAAGCACACTAGCTTATAGATATCCTAAAGACAAATAATACTGATACAAACATCTAACAATTTATTTTCCCCTCATATCTAGGCATTTTCCCATGCCATAATCAGGCATTAGCTTTGTTATATTGGATTTAAATGACACAATTTATTAGTATTCAGTCATTCATTACTAGACAAATGGTAACAGTTTATTTCGATGGTCCATTTGAGTATTAGTAGACTGTCTACTTAATATATGTTGATTCTGATGTTCAACAGACATTTAACTGACTATAAGAAACTTTGCAAGTACATGTCAACTTACACTAACCCTAACCCCAACCTAACAGTCTACTTATAATCTAATGAGAATTAGTAGCGATGTTACTTAAATTCAACAACAAACGAACCACGGTCTCCAGATATCACTGCTAATTATTTAAGCAGTTTTGTATTATCGGTTTTCGGCTTTGTAATATCAGATTCATTAAAAAATGGTTTTGTGGGGATATATCGATACTGGTTATTATTGTAAAGCATTTACATTAACTATGGTTGTGTAAAATAGTGCACTACAAATAAAGTTTGCCTTTCCTTGCCAAAAGTTCAATAAGAGCCTATTTTTGCTTGGAATATTCTTTTGGCACAACACTTCACTCCAACTCATCCATAAACAGCACACAACTGCACTGTTTTGATAATAAAGTCTAATCAAAATGCAACATGAATGCCTAGAAAACTCTCTCAAAAAGTAAGTCTCTGAGCCAGGACTCCAGTTCTCAGATGATAGTCAAACTGACACTCAAGAGTTGTATTTACCTTTTGAAGACCTCAATTATTCTTTGCCATTATGTGTTTTATTTCATATTATTATTAATATTTATTATTATTTTATTCATTAATTCATTTTTGTTTATATTATATTTTAAATTTTGTTAGTTTGTTTAAAAAAATACCATAGTGGTTTTTAACCTCTGAGTATCTTTCTTCTGTTGAACACAAAAGATGATATTTTGAAGAAAGCTGAAAACCTGTAACCATCTGTCACAGGAGGCTCGCTCACAAACACACAGATCACAGGAATTATCCCCAAAAAACACACATATTTATTGATAAAAAGCACTTACAATAGGAACTACACCATCAAACTCAGTCAGGACATGGAGTTTGACAATACAATACTGGACAAAGAACTAAACAAACTCAGGGGTATAAATACACATGACAAGATTGAACAGATTACAAACAGGGGTGAGACAACAGGTTCATTCATTCATTCATTTTCTTTTCAGCTTAGTCCCTTTATTAATCTGGGGTCGCCACAGCGGAATGAATCACCAACTTATCCAGCATTTGTTTTACGCAGCGCATGCCCTTCCAGCTGCAACCCATCTCTGGGAAACATCCATACACTCATTCACACTCATTCACTACGATTTAGCCTTGCCCAATTTACCTATACCACATGTCTTTGGACTTACACAACCATGCGGTGAACATGCAAACTCCACACAGAAATGCCAACCGACCCAGCCGAGGCTCGAACCAGCGACCTTCTTGCTATGAGGTGAACATGCTACTCACTACGCCACCGTGGCGACCCTAAGACAACAGGTAGAACTAATAAACATTAACAAACGGCAAAGCAATCACATGACATAAACAGAAGCACATGGAACAAACAAAAGGGACATCACATGACATAGCAATTACATAAACACAACACAGACACAGCAGACATGTAACACCATCGTCCTCTGTAGCACGAGAAACAGATATTATGGAGGTCGACGGTTACAGGTTTTCAGCTTCCTTCCCCAGCTTCCAAAATATTGTATTTTGTGTTCAACAGAAGAAAGAAAGTCAGAAAGGGTTGAAATCACTTGATGGTGAATAAAAATGACAGTTTTCTGTTTTAGAAAAGCTGTCTCTTTAAGGTTACTCCAAATATAAAAGTTATTTAAAATATGGATTTAAAAGCACACGAGGATGAATAATGTCTAAATGTTCATTTTTGGATGAGCCATGTCTTTAACGCTGGACGTCTGTTTTATGTGCACCCTCCTTGACCAAGCCGTGTAAGTTTATGAGCTGTCATGAGTAATGGGCATTTGCTCTGCGCACGAGAAGAGCACAGATTGATGCGGCCTTGCATTTTATAGAATAAAAAAGACAAAACGGCATTTAGTTTTCATCCAGTTTGCGAAGGTCTTCTATAGCTGCTGATGCTTCGGTTGTTTTGTTGTACGTTCTACGTCTCCACTATACAGGCCTTTAAATATACCTCTGAAACCTCTTTTTAAGACTAGATTTGATATTGACAAGTAAATCGATATGGTAAACTAAAACTTTTACCTCATCTAAAACTATTAGAGGAGATGGCCTTCGACTGTGTACTTCATGGACTGCAACTTAAATAGACTTTGAAGGACTGTCTGAATTTGTGAAATGAAAGCTTTCAGAAAAGAAGTGTGATGGTTTGCTATCCATTACAACAGTGATTTGCTGTGCTCAGGATTACAGACAGATAACAGTTGGAACTAATGCGCTCTTATATGATTGTTACACAGCCAAAAGGGCCATAAGGGATAGACTGCACAGGGAAGAAATGTGTTTTTGGGAAATAGCACAAATAAGACCCCCTCAAGGTTGTTGGTAAATGCAACGCACCAGGAGATTTGGCCGATAAAGAAATATAGAGCATACTGTACATATAAAGTGCTGATTTATGTCTTGATCAAAGCTGATTAAATTTATTAAAGTATGGTACGCATATGTAACGCATCTGCCATTAGTTAAGTTCAGCGCTAATAAATAACTTTTGTTGTCTAGATATCTCAATGGAAAAGGAGGAATGATATACAGTATATATAGCAATT
>CAIGQQ010006895.1:0-10007 GCA_903798035.1 Danio albolineatus
AGCCGATCTGTGCATCTCTGTTTCAAACTTGTATGACTTATTTTATTCTTCTGTAGAACACAAAGATATCTTAAAGCATTTTTCTGTCCATACTTTTATTGTGGGGACAAAAACCAGGAAAACATTCTTCAGAAAATTGCTCTTTGTGTTCCAAAATAGCATTAGAAACTTGCACAGGTTTTCATTTTTCAAAAATACGTATACTGTCTCGGCTCATCTGGGACCCACAATTATGGCAATTTCAAAAAACCTTTACTTCAATTTTTTCATAAAAGTTTCCCATTTTGAACTTCATTGCTCATATCCTGTCCAGAGCAGCTTAACCTCTGCTTCTGGCACAATGACTGTATAAAATATGGACGACGCAACAGCCCCTTTACCCATTGAACGCTTTAAAGAAAAAAAAAGCCTCGTGACCGACACAAACTGTCGCAAAAGACTGCTGAAATTGGAGCCTGGGCATGTGCAGAAGGACTGCCTGATGGAGTCAGAGGCGGAGCCGTGGAATCAAGCTTCCAACCAAACGCTTGTATATTAAATCAACCACGCCTTCCGAACTTCTCACTTCTCGCCGGTGTCATGTAAATATGAGAACTTACATTTAAAAACATAATGTACTGTGATGTAAAAACTGTGATGTAAGCTGTTATAATTAAAAAAAGCGATATTATAATGCAGAAATACATGCTCTTTCATACACTCTAGCCTGAGTTAGACTATAAGCACAAAATTATTCCTCTTATAACAGGCTTGTTGGTATTTGTTATCTTCACAGGGGTAGAAATAACACTTGTAAAATATGAACAATAACATAACACATACATTTTTAGAAAGGTTTTTATTTTTAATTCGCAATCAACAGGACCCAAAATACCCTACACGATTTACCAAGCGGGAAAAATAGTTTAAAAAGATTGTAAAAGATAAATACAGCAAGATTTCGAAATATCAACAGGATATATTTACACATCCCATCCCTGAACTATATAAATAATCCTCGTCAATTTGTACAATAAACCTCGCAGTATTAATACTATGTGTCTTATCAATTATTCATTTATATATTGCACATACTTCTGAATTAAATCAGCCACACGCAGGTTAACATTTTACCACTGCTCTTTACTTCTCTTGAGTGTGTGAACTCCATAACATTACCAAACTTCCCATCATGCCACCTGTCTCACGTTTTAAAGACACAGATGCAATTATAGTACATGACAATAAGCTGCTGCAACATTGCTTGTATACTGTAATAACTATATTACTTGTAACTTCTTTTGCTTCTGTTTTAATTTGGTTTATTCGATGCCTTCATTATATCAGGCAAAGATACTGTACATTTATTCATTCATTCATTCATTTTCTTTTCAGCTTAGTCCCTTTATTAATCCGGGGTCGCCACAGCGGAATGAACCGCCAACTTATCCAGCATTTGTTTTACGCAGCGGATGCCCTTCCA
This sequence comes from Danio albolineatus, assembly GCA_903798035.1. Taxonomy (NCBI): domain Eukaryota; kingdom Metazoa; phylum Chordata; class Actinopteri; order Cypriniformes; family Danionidae; genus Danio; species Danio albolineatus. Next base: position 1,463 of record CAIGQQ010006895.1, read on the forward strand.
GCCACAACCCATCTCTGGGAAACACATCCATACATTCTCATTCACACACATACATACATACACTATGGACAATTTAGCTTACCCAATTCACCTGTACCGCATGTCTTTGAACTGTGGGGGAAACCGGAGCACCCGGAGGAAACCCACGCAACCACGGGGAGAACATGCAAACTCCACACAGAAATGCCAACTGACCCAGCCGAGGCTCGAACCAGCGACCTTCTTGCTGTGAGGCGAACGTGCTACTCACTACGCCACCGTGGCGCCCTGTACATTTATTTTTATGTTTATTAGGAGTTTTCAAATAAAAAGCCAACGGTGAATGGTAAACGGTGTATATAAATATAACATTTACAGCTCTGTTTGTATTATAAGATTCTGTTTCTAGAACATTATAACAGCAAATTCAGTAGATTATCTCAATAACATGTCGAAACTCAAAATGTCAGACATATCCTGTAAATCAAGTTCAAATAACCTTACAGGAGATCAATGTGGACATACGCTAAAATTAGTTTTGTCTTCCTAATTATTATTTCAGACACATAAAGAGAATTACTGTAAGATAGCGATCACCTGCATTTTCCCCGTCATGGCTAGGCGTGTATCAGCGAACTAACAAAGTCCGACAAAGCCCTGACCTTACTGAATAAACAGTGATCCATCCAATCCTGTATGTCAAAAAGTACAGTTTACTGCTGAACTCATTTGACCATAGTAAAACGACACAGATTTCGAATAATAACATTTCAATCTCCTCCCGAAGCTCCGAAGGTCAGCTTAGAGAAACTGTCAATCACAACTGTCAATCATGATGACACGCCCAGCATTAAATTACTGCTATAAACATACGGTTTACAAAAATGAAGATCTGCACTTATATCAGCATTATAACCAGTGCCTTAATTGACCAGAACCATCTTTCGGGACATTTTATTCATTCATTCATTCATTTTCTTTTCGGCTTAGTCCCTTTATTAATCCGGGGTCACCACAGTGGATTGAACCGCCAACTTATCCAGCATTTGTTTTACGCAGCGGATGCCCTTCCAGCCACAACCCATCTCTGGGAAAGACATTTTATTGCAAGTGTAATAATTGTTTTAATTTTATTTTTAATTAATAAAATTAATTTTATTAATTAATTTTAATTTATTTTAATTAATTAATTTTTTTTATTTGTAATAAATTGTTTTATTTATTTTATAAGTCTCTTTCATTAACACGGAGGAGGCAGGCTTAAAACTTGTACTGCAGCCAGCCCCCAGGGGGCGATCTAACGGCCGAGACCTTCACTCGAAAGCAGGCGTGCGGCACACTTGTTCTGGCATCTGCCCCTGAATCTCATGTTTCTATAATTGATAAACATGGTATACAGCTCATCATTTTTTGTTGTGCTGGTTAAAAGTCTCTTCACATTCCAATAGTAGTGATTAAAGCAAATGAGCTAAATGTATTTTTATGTATTTTTAAATTCTGGATGAAGCATAAGACTAAAAAATGTTCATCAAATTAAATATTGTCAGGCAGACATTTACCATAATTCTGTTAAGTAGCTTATACTGTGTGTCAGCAAATGTAGATTTGTACCGACCCAACAGATTTGATCCGCCATTAGCGAGAGTATGTGTACTGCGCGCTCATGTGCAGACAATGACAGCTGCGGTAAAATCTAATGCTGGATCAAAACTTAGTTATTTTTGAGGAAAGACGACCCCATGGCTGAAGCATTTCTCTAAGACAGGTAATGTTGTGTTTTAAAACTCCTTTAGTCACGCTAAGCTTATGTAGATTGTGTTACGAATGGGTTACATGCACAGAAATGTTGTTCAGCCACTGAAATCTTCCGGCGAATGATTGATGTGACTATTTTCAGTTTCATGAGAGACCTTTCACAGCATTTAGTTAAACAAAACTTATTCACCATATTCACTTTGGTTCATTTTTGAACAATGACCTGTGATGCGCTCCCTATATTGTTATACTCTGAATATTCGGTCTGAAATAGCATGTAAGTATGTCTTAGTAATAAGCTTAATTCCCTTACAGTCATTGGTAATTCCTGCACGCCGCCGGCCAACCACTAGCTACATTTCTAGCTGGAGAATGACATGAACTAGTCTGTTGTCTGCTGTCATCTTTACCGTGTGTGTTCATGTGTCGGGAGGCGTGACTTTGGACGGCAGGGAAGGGACTGTGTTTCAAAGATATTATGCTAACTGGTTAGCATTTTGACAGATCAACTACTGCACCTTTAATGTGATGTTTTAAAAATGTATAAGGTTTGCAAGGTTTTACAGCATCGGTGTTGTAATGTAAATATAATACATTCAATTAAATAGACTTATGTTTTCAACTTTAAAATGAGATAAAAGAAAGAGAAGAAAGTAAATGTTAGCGCCGTCAGTAGCAGCAGGCTAGTGCAGAAACTCCATTGAAAATACTGGGGTAAAAAAAAAGTTCATATTTTAAAGACATGCCAGGGAAATATGGAACTTTATATTGTATATCAATTAGGCATTGAAGATAACTGATTTTTTAAGAAGTCAGATCTTAAATGTGGCGATTTTGTAATGGACAGTTCACCAGAAGCGCTTAGGCTGGCTGACTGGAAATTAAAAATCAGTGTTTATATATCTCATTAGCGTTTTTAACATTGTTTGACATCTATCTCAATGTGATGTTGTTTTAACATCAGGTTGGCTTTTGGGTATTTATTGACTGTATATGTATGCACATATTGTACTTAGAAGTACATTGTTTTACTATAAAAATGAAAGGAAGAGTTGTGTTATATATTATCTTTTATAAATATGCATTTGTTTTGTATTGACCATTTTGAGGGATGTAAAGAAAAAACAATGGTCCCAAAGTATTTCCTGTTTTACATTTTAAATTTCTATAGCTTCCAAAAGTCCAAAAAGAGCCGCATATTGATCAATAATGTTATGATAGCTGTTTTAACATTAAAATATGATTGAATTGCCTCTTGTTACAGTTATGAAATAGTTTGGTAACAAGCAGGAAATGTTCATGGGCCAGAGTCATCACTACATTGAAATGGTCAATACAATATATACCTACAGTGAAGACAGTTATATTGTGTATATTTACAGAATGCCTCAACCACGTTATTTTGTGGTTGTTGTTCAACATTGTTTTAAACAAATTGAAAAGGGGCTTTATATGTTTTTCATTGTATTGTTTACAAATATACGGGTGGGATAATAGAAACTAGGCAACATTTAATGGCTATATAAGTTGTATCACTGGAGAATAATAATAAAAAAACTCATAATAAATAGGATTTCATTTATTCCCACTTTGATAATTCAGGCAGTGGCCATAAAAGGCAGTATATAGAAATATGTTCTTTATTAAATATGCCTATATTTTTCACCCACCATCTGCAGTTAATGTATTCTAAGAGGCCAGTGCAAGATGAGGGATGCTCTAAAATATGCTGATGTTCTTTTTAAATGATATCAGAGTGGCGTTCTCTTAAACTTTCCAAGTCCAAGCTTTCAAGTACACGTCATTTTAAGGACACATGACAAACAGCTGAACGGGATAAAGTGCAGATGAATGTATGACTCATTTCAGAATTGTAGGTATGCATTTCAAGAATTTTCCATTATTTTTCCACCTAGAAAGACATACGATATATGTATGATTTACAGTATACTCAATCTATTATTAATTGCTGTAATGTCATAGTGAACATTATATTCTGTGAATAATTGTTTCACCATGTTTTACTTTAGCTCAAGACTCTAAACTCAAACTGGATACTATCATTATTATTATTTTTTAATTAATGAAATATTAACTGAAACAGAGTTGACAAATGCTTATAACATATCCTAAACATTTTGCACAAATTAATGAAAGGAGAATAATGGCCACCAGTTTCCCCACCAGAGGAAGTGATATCACTTAGAGCGAGTCACATGCTTTTTTTATGTCAGAGTTGACCAGAACGTAGGGACGGACACAAAATATATTTATTTTGTATTACAACTAAAGTGAAAATAGGTGTCACATTCAAATGTTTATCTAATTTAGAAGAGAAAACACCCTAAAAAAGATAATTGAATATATAATATGATAATTGAAGGTGAATTTATTATTCAGGAGGCAGAGGAACAGGCATAGTAGTCTTTAAGGTAATATTTATCAGACTAAATGTCCCTAAATACACACACTGTACAGGTACAAACATTATCATTTTAATTATTTAACGTGATATAATTTGTGCTGTTATTCAAGAGTGCACCACAACGAGGTTAACATGACATGAGAATGCAGTAGCCATAGCAACAAAGTTTAAAAATCACACAAAAAAGTAATATTGATGTGTATCTTAGTTAGTTTTTGTAAAAACGTATATCCTTTCTTCAGCTGCTAATAATGAGATTTGAAACTATGCCTTTAGTGTTGTAGTAATTTTCCGATTGTTAAGTGTGTGCCTGTGCCTCACATCTCTTTTCAACCTGAACAGAGCTGAATGATTCACTCAGACAGCTTTCTTGAAAACTCAGCGGAGCTGTTTTTTTGAATTGCTGATCATTCTGTGTACAAGCCGTTGCTTTAGATAAGGGATGATGTGTTGACCTTGAAGACTGAAATGTGATTCTAAATCTTGACGTCTTCCTTGTTTTCTTTTCTGCCACTCTTTCTCTCATCTTTTTTTTTCTTTCATTTTTCATTGTTGTCTGAAAGTTGATAGTTGTGAAAAATACAATTACTTTCAGAATCACTTTAAGAGTTGGATTCAGGGTTAGTTGTTTATATAATGACTGGATCTTAGCATCAGCACAGGTGTGTAGCTGAAGTATGAGGATTACTGAGGACATCTGTGGCGCGATCAAGGTCATTCAAGCCTGCAGTCTAACGCTGTCTGATTGATTGTGACTGACTGGCAGGATTGCTGCTCCAGTGGTATATTGACAGGGGAATTCACTAGGAACTGATTGCACTGTTTATTTGTGTGCACTGTTTGTTCTGTATTCTTTGGGTGCCATCCATTACTGGGGATGAAAATGCACCATCTGAACTGGTTCTTTAAAATGCTAAAAGTATGAAGGTCTATTAGGCTAATAGTTTTATTTTCTGTAATATTAAATTTTAAATTGACATTAGTCACATTTCAACTTTTCCTGTGGTGTAGGAAATTGTATTGATTATTGAGTAAGGGATAATCAACGACTTGCCATGCATTAAAGGATTTTAATGCACGACGTAGAGGCAAAGGTCCACACGAGGCGCAGCGCAGCCTCCGTGAAGTGCATTAAAATCCTTTAACTCACGGCAAGCCGCTGACTACCCCACTTATTCCATGGTCATTTGCCAAGGTAGGCCTAAGTTTAAAATAATTTTGCTGTTTGCAGAGCAATATTTGTCCCATTTTTATTTATTTTTTGTCAGTTTTTTACATGTTAGATTTTCTAGTCCCCCCCCTGAATCAGCTGTGACAGGCAGACAGAGATAGAGAGAGCATGTGCGTGCTGTTTATACCTGCTAATATTATTAAGATGAGATTTCATCAGTCCGATCACAAGTGGACAAATAAGACATTCCCACTCCCACGTTTCTTTTGTCTGTCTACCACTTCTCTGACGCAGCAGGATTTGTATAATAGCTTTTTCCCCTTAACATTACCTTTAATTCTGCGAAAGCAGATTTTCCGCGATTTATATTTCGTAATAAACATACAAATCTTATAAAAGATACCATATCAATTAAATACACATTTTCAAGTCAAGTGTACTCTAGAGTCTTTGAAGCTAAAAAGTCTATTTCAGAAATCTCTGCTGTTAAATATAGATAATTTTGCATAATGAAAAAGCATATCAGGACAGGTAGGAGAACATTCAGCTTTATTTATCTTCTTTAAAACAAAAGCAATCAGCCAAACACGCAGGATCAGTGTAATACTACATTATTTATGCTCATAGATTAATTATGAAACTTATCTTTGTGATCTGCCAAAAAAAAAAAATACACCTGAGAAAAAAATAATAGGTTCAAATGTCCAAAGACTGACCAATAGATACACCAAATATTAATAATATATCCAGTTTTAACAACAGAGATGCAAGAGATTAGATCCAGCGGTGCAGAACCGGAGATTCATAAAGCTTCCCCCGGGCGGGAGCCATTCGCGGAGCTACCGCTGACCGCCTGAAGCTTCCAACATTTTTTAAAACGCGCTTTTCTTACACACAAACTGCCGATTTGACTTTAAAATAACTACATTCTCACTTGAATAACTCTTAAAACTTAATTTTGTGGCATAGTTGCTAAGTATTTTCCTTCTTTTGCGGATTTCCCGTCCGCCATTAATAGCCCTCATCGGTTTCATGTGCAGCACATGCGAGTTGCTATAGTAACTGTAAACGTTTGGGAGAAGCGCATTTATTTCGAACTGTGATCAAAACTGACTGGAACTACGTGCGTTTCAACGAAATATAGCACACCCTCCAGCCAATCAGAATCAAGAATTTCAACAGACCATGGAATAATATTGTTTACAACATATTACAAAAAAGTTAGTAATTCCAGTATCATGGCAGCATTTTCAATGTGTGTTAAGCAATTTTAATGTATATGATAGTATTTTGTAACTATGCAAGCTATAAAATGTTTATTAATTATTTCTGCTTTATTGCAGATTGCAGCATGTTAAAGTATTTTAAATGCACAACGCATATCAACGCATGACCCTGGCATATCTAATAGCTCATTAAATGTGTTAACTAACATTTTGCGAATATTTTGCATCATATATATTTATCATCATATTTGTTAGATGGTAAAAAACATATCAGTGTCCTCGAGCATACAGTACACACAGATGAACGAAGGCACAAGCTACTTTCACCGAGTTACTATGGTTATTATGTTTGAGAAAAGCAGATTTGTTTAAAACTGTATTTAAAACTGTCTGAAACTACCTGTTTTAAACTTAAATATTTTGTTATACATCTTCCAGCCAATTACTATCAAGAATTTTAACAGACCATGGAATAATTAAGGAATTAGATTATTCTGAAATTTTTCATTCACTTCAAATTGTTGAAGATTTGCTCCCTTATCCATAAATGGTGCATAGAATGTGTAGACAGTGCAGAAAATAATTTCTATGGTGCCAAAAAAAAAAAAAAAAGATGGAAAAGAACCATATAAAAGTTGTTTGCATTAAACCGGTTAGTGATACAGTACCTACTCTTTCTAAGTCCACCATTGGTCACACTTTATTTTGATGGTCCATTTGTTGAATTTAAGCTACTTTGTATCTATGGCAACTAATTCTCATTAGATTATAAGTAGACTGTTAGGTTGGGGTTGGGTTAGGGGTAGGGTTAGTGTAAGTTGACATGTACTTGCAAAGTTTCTTATAGTCAGTTAAAGGGTCATATTTTTTGAGCTGTTGACAGTCATATATGTGTCCCACGCTGCTATAAACACTATTAGGACACATATAATTGACTAAAAAGTTAAAATTGGTTGTTTTTGCGTTATTTCGAGCAAATTCATTTTTCCGGTTTGAAATGAATTTTTAAAGCTGCGTCACGCCGATGAGATCCATGCGTGTATTCCAGCGTGGAGATTGGACATCTGTACCGGCGAGTACATGCTGACGTCTCTGAGCGTGCGGCATTAATTCATGAGAAAGACTTGGTTCGAACCAACCAGAGCGCTCTATTGTGTATGCGGCGCAACTTCATTAAATATTCATGATCGCTTTGAAGATTGTTTGTTATGCTGCGTTCACAGCAGACGCGGAAGATGCGTCAAACACGCGTGATTTACATGTTAAGTCAATGCAAAGGCGTGAATAGGCATCCTGCGGTGTGATACGCGCGATTGATGCGCAATTCGCGCGAATCGCTCCAGTTTGAAAATCTGAGCTTCAGCAGATTACTAATGTCTGACAGATTACTGACTGCGATTACTGATGTCCATGTAAACACAGTCACTGTCTTTCTCCCTCTGCGTCTGTGTTTGTTGTGCCTCTGTGTGAAAATGAGCGCGTGCACAAATGGAAACTCCCATTTTTATGCAAAACCTTCCCTCTTTCCCCTTCCCCAACACTCCTACCTAAACCAAGATGGACACACCCACTTTCCTGAGCTTTTTCAAACTAGAGGTGTGAAAACACCACGTTGAGACTGGGGGGTTTCGTGGCCCTTTAATGGCCCGTTTCCACTGAGTGGTACAGTACGGTACGGTACGGGTCGGTATGGGTCACCTTTATCAGGCTTGCGTTTCCACTGCTAAAGGGTACTCTTTTGGTGGGCGTGGTGTACGACAGAAAGTTTGTCGACGTCATTTTCGCTCGAGGAAATGTCTACAGTAAAGCTTTATGGGTCGTTCAAAAATCATACGAGAAGCACTTTTCACAAAACAGATGCTTTATTATACACAAAAACATTGGTGTAAAAATGTCATTACTGACTGAACATGATCTGATTATAACTGCAGATCAATGATGCGAAATAGCCTACGGTCCGCGATTATATCAAATAAATAAATAAATGCA
>CAIGQQ010006917.1:5000-10593 GCA_903798035.1 Danio albolineatus
CACACGTCATCATATGTCATCGCCATCTCTTGCTTCATATGAGATCAGACGATCACGACTGCTGGAGTTATTCCAGTTGTGTTATTGTTTGGTGTTTATCTTCAGGAAATCACTGAAGGCGTATATTATGTTATCATAACCATCTAATGTGGCAATAAGATCGTAACTGTACTGTGTGTTTACACAGTGGCCATATTTATCTGTGTAAACAAACGAAAACAACATTAACATTATAGCAGACACTGTAAAAGCTCATTCCCAGACACTAGACATTACTGACAGGGTATTCCAGTGTCATCGAGTGTCAGAATGTTGTGGGACTGCTGTACATGAGTTATGATTGTGGATTAAAGATCGCCAAATTTAGCGTTTTTTGCGTTTTTTTTAAAGCATGACAGTAAAACACGAATGCGGTTATGAATGTATTAAAACGTGTTTGTTTGTCGTAAAAATTCGTAATAATGACAAAAAATACTAATTTGTGGATCTCCTTACTTCCGGGTTCAGTTGTGGCAGGTGTATTCTGGGAAATTTTCTTAAGTGTGGTCCTGAAAAATCTTCGTTGGAAGGGGTGTATAGCCCTTGCCCTTAGCCCTACGCCTTCAAGATAAAGAGAATTGAGACACCACTACCCCTTGACGTGAACGCGCAAAACGAGGGGTAGGGGTAAGGGGAAGGGCTAAGGGGGAGAATTGGGATTGGGCCCAAATATCAGACTGATGAATGTAGATTTGTGCTGTAGGAGAAGCTGCATGAGTCGTCTAATAATAAATTAGTTGTCTCTAATAAATGAGTTGTGCCTCAGAAGACGAAATGTAATGAACGCAATGTGGTGCTTTTGGAGGCGTGAGACGCTCTTTAGGAGCACCAGACAGTTCTGGAGGGAGAAATAATAGAAGAAGAATAATACTGAAGCACAGTGATGACAGACTTTGGCTGAGGGGCTTTGGAAATGAGCAAAACAACATTTCAGATGTTTCACAATGTGCTGGAAATGCTACAAAGTCCATTAATGCGTCCCGTCATGCACATTTCAAGAGTTCACACTTAGATAATGCTCGATGATAGCAGGTTTGTCATGCTGTCCCAGGAGAGAACCCTGAGCTCGGAGATAGAAGAGCCCAATGTTCCCGTCTGGTCAATGAGCATTAGGAGCGATACGAGATCAGGTGTTACTCGAGTGCCCCCGCTTGTACTATGACTAATATGTGGTTCTGATGATTCAGTATGAATGTGTAAAGTGCTTGTGACTGTTGTTACAATTTGTTTATATGCATGTTTTTAGACTGTGGGAGGAAGCCAGAGAACCCGGGGAAAACCCACGTGAACACAGGGAGAACATGCAAACTCTGTGCAGGGAGTGCCAGCTGGCTCGATTAGAACTAAAGCCTGTGGCACTCTTAGGCCCAATCCCAATTCTACCCCTTAGCCCTTCCCCTTACCCCTACCCCTCGTTTTGCGCGTTCACGTCAAGGTGTAGTGGCGTCCCAATTCTGTTTAGCTTGAAGGCATAGGGCTAAGAGCAAGGCGTATACACCCCTTCAAACGAAGATTTTTCAGGACCACACTTAAAACGGAGAGGTAAGAAAATTTCCCAGAATACACCTGCCACAGCGGCAGGATAGCTGAACCCAGAAGTAAGGAGATCCACAAGTTAGTGTTTTGTCATTATTACGAATTTTTATGACAAACAAACACATGTTTTAATATATTTATAACCGCGCTCGTGTTTTACCGTCATGCTTTAAAATAAAAACGCAAAAAAAAAAACACTAAATTTGGCGATCTATAATCCATAATCATAACTCCTGTACAGCAGTCCCACAACATTCTGAGACTCGATGACACTGGAATACCCTGTCAGTAATGTCTGGTGTCTGGGAATGAGCTTTTACAGTGTCTGCTATAATGTTAATGTTGTTTTCATGTGTTTACAAAGATAAATATGGCCACTTTGAAAACGAAGATGTGGAATGAAGTTTACTCAAAGTAAACTCAAGTAAATGTAATGAAGTAAGTTTGTTACTACCCACTTGTGGTCTTGTGTGTGCTGTAGGGGATGTTTTCATCCACTCTGTGGCCTAATTAAGACTAACCGACCCCCCCCCCCCCCCTTATTTCTCTGTGTTTCAGCAAATTGAATGATTTTTTTTGAAAAATCTCATTTTGACGCCTATTTTGGGTAAACGCTTTGAAAAGTTTAAAGAATTCAACAATACACTGGCCAAAATGACTCCCCTTTCGTTATGTTGGGGGCTGTTTTTGCCCCATTAACTTCCATTATAATTACATTTTTCGATTGCAAAGCCTTTCGACAGCATATAATCATGCATTCCCAAAAAGGGGGTATGCAGTATATGCGGCGCATAGGGGCGCCACACATGGGGGGGCGCCATTGTGCCAAAACTATTTTTAAAATTATCTTTATTAAAAGTTCCAAATAATAAAAATAAATACATATTTTTGGTTAAAAATGTTTATCCTGCATTTTATATGAATATTCTATTGTATTTTATTAAATAAATAATTATATCACCCCTCTGTTGACCATTTGATTGATCCGTTGCTTGGTTACAGTCACATGTTCAAAATTGAAAGAATAGTGGAGAGACGTTGAGCGCAAAATAGAAAACAGAAAAAAAGAACAATGAAAACTGCCATGACAAATTGGATAATAAGAGATTGATAAGCTTAACCCTCACTATTTTTACCATACTTTTAATCAACTTTTAATGTTTTTGGGAGCGAAGGGCGCCATATCATTAATAATTCATTATCGCCACGCAAGTCACCGCATGGGCTTTTACTTAAATGCAGACGAGGTGGTTTTGTTCAGGCAGGGGGGCAGTGACGCACAGCCACACCTGGACTGCGTCCAAAATCGCATACTTCCATCCTGGATATTATGTGAAAAACAGTTTAGTTCTGTGTAGTTTACTTTAACTTTAACCCGCATACCCCTCAGTAAATGTGCAGTTGTGCCCCTGGTTATAATGAAAATCAATGGGGCAAAAACAGCCACCAACATAACCAAAGCGTAGTCAATTACAACAATACCCAACTTTCAGGTAATATTCCAGAATGTGCATAAAAATAGGTGTATGGAAACACAGCTACTGATGACGTGCTGTTGATTTCCCGCTCTCTGTGCTCATGCTGAGTCAGGATATGAGCGGGAAGCTCCTCTTTGGGGGTGTCAGTGGCCGGTTTTGGCTGTTCTAGATCTCCAGCTGGTCTCTGATGGCCGTTTGTGTGCCAGACGCGGCGGGTTGATGAACACCTCGCCCGCTCGCCCTCACAGTCCCCCGAGCAGCTTTATTCCAGCGTCAGTCACACCTGAGGGGGATGCCCGCCTCAAACTGTGTTTTACCGTGGTTTACTCTCCGGTTTACACCACAGGCTGATTCATTCGTTAGAGGATTCTCCTCTTTTGGGTAGATTTGATCATAAGCTGTATTGTTTTCCAATCAGAAGTTGTTCTTGGAGGTGATTGGTCAATCAGATTTAGTGTGTCGTGGCTCTGAGGATGTCTTTGTAGGTTTGAGTGTGAATTAAACTTCTGCTGGATCTCTTTAAAGTAAGACTCATCCCCAGGAAAGACATTGTTGACGTATAATTGTAAACATTTGAAAATATTCATTCATTCATTCATTTTATTTTCGGCTTAGTCCCTTTATTAATCTGGGGTCGCCACAGTGGAATGAACCGCCAACTTATCCAAAATATGTTTTACGTAGCGGATGCCCTTCCAGCTGAAACCCATCACTAAGAAACACCCATACACACTCATTCCCACACATACACTATGGACAATTTAGCCTACCCAATTCACCTGTACCATGTGTCTTAGGACTTGTGGGAAAACCAGAGCACCCGGAGGAAACCCAAACCAACATGAGGAGAACATGCAAACTCCACACAAAAATGCCAACTGACCCAACCGAGGTTAAACCAGCGACCTTCTAGCTGTGAGGCGAATGTGCTACTCACTGCGCCACCGTGATGCCCTATTTGAAAATGTTATGTGCACAAATAAATGGATTGATAAACAAAAATGTATAAAACTAATATTTAGAGATATTTAATTACATTTTTGTACATTTATTATGTTAATTTATAATATTTTATATGCTTTATTTATTTATATAATATTTATATTTATACATCTAATTCAGGTGATAGTTAATCCTAGTGTATTGCATTATTTTAATGTTTTGTCGTTAATATATATGTGCTATAGTGCTTCCCACACATAGGCTTTACTTGGGTGGACCGCCCAGGTATATTAACAGCTGCCCAGGTATATTTAGTGACGCACTTTGTCATATATTATATTATATTAATAGTATTATATTATCATCATCCTTTTACACCTTTTTGTATCCCACCAATATAAACCAACATCCGCGAGTGATTAAATAATGGAAAATCTTCTCTGCTTTACCCGTTTCGTACTGTTAGTTCTGTGTGTGCGAGACCTGTCAACACTCCCGCAGACAGTCACGTGCTCTCAGACCCACAGAGACCCGCATCTTCTGTGTCTCGCCGGGGTTTCTGAATCTATTCAAATGTCCGGGATTTGGTTTCGCTTTCGTTTTCTAAGCTGACGTTAATGTTATGTGCACAGCCGCGAGAGTGAGAGAGACATTAATTCATTAATTATTAAATCTAAACGACTCTCTACTAAGAAAGCTTTACTTAACTTAAAGTGAAGAAACTGTACTAAATACTCAGAGAGGATGAAATGACCTAAACTGGCTGCAGAATGTTTGTCCACTATTAGAAACGGCTAATCGACTCATTTGCTTTGTTTAAATAATCGACACCTTGTAATTATTTTAAATATTGTCAGTTTTTATTAATTTTTCTGTCATTTGTTTCTCTTTTGCTGTATATTTTATTTATTTGATTACGTAAATATATTACATATTTTATCTATCTATAATGATTTGGCAATACTGTACAAAATGTCCTGCCAGTAAAGCACGCTGAACTTGAATGAGAGATAGAGAGGAGCAGGTTTGACCTGTCAGTGGCTGCACATGGCTCTTCAATAGCATAGATAGTAAGAGATAGTGGATTTAGTTATTTATTTCAGCAGTCTTTTTAACCCATTGAAAATAAAAGCGTTAAAACAGATCCTTAATAAATAAAAATAGTGTTAAAAATCAAATTAAGTTTTGTTTGTCGCATGTAATTAATTATTTATGTGCTGTGGGTAATACAGTAGGTGTGTTTCAATCCAGCTACCACCGCAAGTATATTTCAAACCTGTGGAAGCACTGATACATACAGCTGAAGTCAGAATTATTAGCCCCCTGAATTATTTTTTATTGTTTTTATAGAGAGCAGATTTCTTCAACACATTTCTAATCATAATAGTTTTAATATCTCATTTCTAATCACTGATTTATTTTATCTTTGCCATGATGACAGTAAATAATATTATACTAGATATTCTTCAAGACTTCTGTACAGCTTAACATGACATTTAAAGGCTTAACTAGGTTAATTAGATTAACTAGGCAGGTTAGGGCAATTAGGCAAGTTATTGTATAATGATGGTTTGTTCTGTAGACTATCCGAAAAAAAA
>CAIGQQ010006918.1:0-12214 GCA_903798035.1 Danio albolineatus
AAACAAACGGAGCTTGCAACAGAAAACTAAAGAACAAAACATCTGAACTGTGAACTTAAAATGTATCTTTTTGAACATTTATACAACCTCACACATCGTGCTCTAGCTATTACCATAATACCCACTACTTCAGACACTATACTGTACCATGAAACCCCAAAGGAGTTCGCTTACCAATAGCCCTTGCAATAATAATCACGTATTTGATTGCCTTACCTACGTATTCGCGCAGATATCCCTCGTAAAAAAAACTTGTAACCTTTGTCAATCTTTTACTTAAATGTCGATGAATTCATCTAGTCAAGCCGGTCGACATCTCCAAATGTAAAGGTCTGCAAATCTTTGAGGTAGTGTTAAACGCATACGCTTCAGCGGCCGCCATGACTGTTTACCCTACTATGACGACTTCCGCCTCGCGAACGCGGAAGTGTGAAAAGGGTCCATTGATTTGTTGTCAGAATGAGCACAGAAATTACTGTGTTTCTACCCAGAGTTTTACATTTTATTTTAGAATATAACACAAAACATTTTCTAATAGAGTGCTGTTTTTGTCCCATATGATCAAGATAAAAAATTGTCACTTGCTGGAAAACTAAACTGTATTTTTTTTTCTTCCATAATAAATGTTTTGTGACATAGAGCTAACAGATGTAATAACGCTTGCTGTTAATCTATCTTGAGTTCAGCGATAGTTGCCTGAAATTTTGGATCGGGACAATTCTGTAAGGTTATTGTAAAATAATTGTGATATTAAACTTCTGCTATAAGATATCTTCAGAATTATTAACATTTGAGATCTTGCGATTGAGATTGTTGTGCTGATTAGACCAGCAATGCAAACACATCATGGCAAATAATATGCCTTTTAATGCGCATTGAACGTTTTATTTGATAAATGTCTTGCATCATGGAAAAATAAATACAAATCTATTGAGTGCATACTATTTTAGTTACTTTTTAGAATTCATGTGCATCTTTACATTTCCATTAACTACCTAAATATGTATGGCATTAGGTGGATGGAAAGAAAGCTATTGCTTGCTCTTAAAATATCATAGATGTCCATTATAATAGAACAACCTACAATAAATACTATAGTTTAAAAACAAGTAAAAACGTGTACTTCTTTGTCTCATTATGTGGAATTTTAAATTTAGTATCAGCCATGAACATTTAGTGCTGGTAAAAGATGGTCTATTCGAGAGACTTGTCTCTATAAAGTCATCTTGTTAAACTTTTTTATGTACCCTTTTAAAATCAACAACGGGCAGTCGGTGTCAGTTCTTGACAAAATCAAAGAAAACAACTTTAAAAAGATTTAAGAGGAAGGCGAGAAAACTTTTAGAGTGCAGTGGAGGATGTGAAATCTTTTGAATTAGTCAATGAGTTCAGGTTGAGATCAATGGAGCTCTTCTGAACGAGAAAGAACTCCATAGATTAGTTGAGATTAGCCTCCAGAGAGGGTTTTGATGATGAAACTCTTAAAAAAAAGTAAAGCAGGGATATATTTTAAGTTATAATGATCCATCTTAATTGCTAATGATAATCCATTGTAGGACATATCACAGCATGAGTTATATGAAAACAAAATATATGTTTTATAATCAATTTAATTTATGAGAAATCCACTCTAAATATATAAAGATAATGACAGAGTGGAACAATATAACTAAAATGCTTTCAATCACTTTTTTTTCAAACAGAATAAAAAGAATAAATCCAAGTCAGCATCCACCTAGCTTGAAAAGTCATGCAAGTTGAGCATTTAAATCCACAAACTGCATAATTGGAGTGTGTGACTGCCATGCTAACACTCATTAAAGGGGACCTGTTACAAAAAAAAAAATACATTTAAAAAAAATACAACCAGTCCTGTTTTTATAATCCCCATGGATCATAAACAGTCTCTCTAAATACACAATTTCAGATTTGATCCTTAGTCTTACATCATGCTAAATGAGTGTTCAACTTTTTTTTTCTTAGGCTCATTTTACAGCTCCCCTAAAGTTGAGTTTTACCATTATTTTTAAACCCCATCAGCCGATCTCCAGCATAATAATCAAGACACTTACTGCCATCCCATTGGTTGCAGCAGGAGCATCTGAAATCAGCTAACTTCCATGAATATAAACAGCATGACCCCCACTTGCACAGGGAGTATGCCTTGCAAGTAGACCTAGAGTTACCTACCTTGGGACTATTTTCAGGCTTTATGTAATATCATTGTGCCTGCTGCAGCCATAGTACTGCAGCAAAGTTTCTTGATTATTCTGCTGGAATGACAATATAGTTAACATCAGCCTAGAAAACAGCAACTTTTGATTTTCTGTCAATACACCATAAGATACAAAGAAAAAAGTTGAATAATCCAAGCATCTGGTATCCAAACATGTCATGCACAAAGAAAATTCTAACATCAAATACTTCAAATAATAACCTGCAACTAACTAAACAGAAAAGGCAACTTAAGCTAACCAAATAACAAAGACATAAAAAGCTAAATAACAATAAAGACAAACTAAACTAAACTAAAACTAACTAAATGAAGACCGTTGGGACTGATAATGACCTAACAAGAAACAGAACAAAGGAAAACTAGATAATAATTGACAGGTAAAGTGTTTAGTGCACAATATATTTTACTGTGTTGTGGACTGGTACTTGTAAGGCTGCATTCTGCTATGAATAATTGCTGGAATTTGTATTTGTTTTGATAATTCTGGAGTATCTGTGAAAAGATTCCACCCACTCGATAAGGAACTGCTCATTTGCATTTAAATAAACCCACCCAGAGGTTCAAGTTCGACAAACTATAATAAATTGTGACCCTGTACCACAAAACCAGTCATAACTGTCATTTCTTTTGGAAATTGAGATTTATACATTAGCTAAAAGCTGAATAAATAAGCTAGTTGTGTGTGGTTTGTTAGGATGACATTTAAACTACTTCAATATCTCAAATCTAAAGGTTAAAAACAATACAAATATTGAGAAAATCACCTTTAAAGTTCTTATCAATGCATATTACTTATCAAAAATTAAGTTTTTATATATATTTTCATTAGGAAAATTACTAAATGTCCTCATGTAACATGATCTTTACTTTATATTCTAATAGTTTTTGTCATAAAAAAAAAATCTTAATTCTGATCCATACAGTGTATTTTGGCTATTGGCCAATATATACTTGTCCAACATAAGACTTTTTTGGGGTCCAGAATTTTACCTGTTGATTTTGAGCTGAACTTCACAGACACTTTCTTCATATTACATTTCGTAGAAAGGATCATAATATATCCTCTTAAAAAGATGTGATTTTATTGGTCAACGTTTTCTTGTAAATTTAACCTTCATAATCCTTAATCTGCAGGCCAAAAAAGGACCATACGCATTTCTCTGGGACATGGCTGTGGTGGAATATGCAGCACTCACAGATGATGATTGCACCATCACTGTATCAGGCAACAGCATGAGCAGCAAAGGCTACGGCATCGCCATGCAGCATGGGAGTCCTTACCGAGACCTCATATCACAAAAGTATGTATTCCCTCTCAGCTGAAATATATTATGTTTTGATTCTTAAAGCATATAATGCAAATGATGCATGGAGTTTCTTGTTTGTGCTCTCTCAGGAGATTGTGAAAGCTGTTGTGAAAATTATTACAAGCTGTGGGATTTAATAACGTGGTAAAGCATTTGTACTCTAGCTACTACACAAAAAAGGAAATATCCTTATATATGTATATATATAATTAACATAACATTCTGCACAGTTTCATGGCCAGTTAATGTTTTTTTGATATGTTTGTTTTTACATTCAGTTTAGTATCCAAGAGAAACTAATAGGTTTTAAGTTTCTGCAGATTTAGAAACAGTTAATTAACATGCTCCAGTTACCAATTAAATAACCAGTGATTTCACAGGTACTTTGAATCTCCCACAATTCCCAGCTATTCTTTACTGCACACAAAGCCATGATTTGACATTACCCATTGTGTTTTGGGTTTAGTTTTACACTCATTAAAAATTGATTCCTTTGTGAATATAACAGATGCCAGCAGACTGTCTAAAGCTCCATATAATCACTTGAAACCAATTAAGAGTATACAATTGTGTTGCTGTTGAATTTTATAAAGCTGGGCAAGAAACTGTGTTGCCTTTTTCACTCGCTCTGTATTGATATGTGTAAAATATGTGTTATGTAATATAATGTATTTTTATACATGATGTCATGCCTTAAAGGATATGCAAAGTTATAGATAGCTTAAATCTAATTTTGCACTTTGCAATGCAATAGCTGACCAATTTTTTATCAATTATGACATGTTAGATCTCCTAGTCCCTGAGAGAGGAAGATCCTGTTTGTGCACGAAAATGCTATAGGCATATCTAATAGCTCATAGTAACATGTTAGCTGCCTTTCCACAATTTTTAAGTAATATATTTGCAAGTTGGATATCAACATCAGCTCCCAGATGAAACACACGTCAGTGTCCTGGAGATAACACAGATGGATGAAGGCTCTGGCAGCTGTCACTGAGATACAATGCAGTTACTACAAATGTTTGAGGGAAGCACAATTATTTTGAACTGTGAACAAAACTGACTGGAACTACAATGAACTATTTTATCACAAACCAATCAGAAGAATTTCAACAAACCATGGAAAAAAACTGTATATTGCATAAACCTTAATATTGTCCAATCACTAACCATATCCAACACTATTTACATGAATCAGTATTAAATTTGCCTAAGTCAATGTTCATAAAAACTAGAAAGTTTAAGATGCATAAATGCATGCATGAACAGATTTGGGGAAGCTGCAGCAAGTGTTCTATGAACTGATGTGTCCTGTCTGAACTAACATGATGCTTGAAAATGATGGTTAATGGCAAAAACGAAATCCCCAAACAATATTGATTTTTTTTCCCTACCACTTTTTTAATTGTTTTATCTTCCCAATCCTATTCACATCTCAGATATCATGTGAGATTGTGCTGGCTATTTTGAGTGCTTACTTGCTTTACCAATCAATGCTTCTAGACAGTTTCTCAAATACTTGCTATTGGGCCACATTCAAAACCCTTAGCAAACCCAAACTGATTATAATTGGTTTATGATTGGCTATCATGCAGTGAAAGAATAGAACTTGTATAACATTTCACATAAAATATGTATGTACACTGTATTATATTCCCTCACAGGATTCTGGAGCTGCAGGAAAAAGGAGACCTTGATGTTTTGAAACAGAAGTGGTGGCCTCGGACTGGACGGTGTGACCTCAACAGCCACAGTAACGCCCAACCCGATGGTCGCTCGCTCAAGCTGCACAGCTTTGCAGGCGTCTTCTGCATCCTAGCAGCAGGACTCCTGCTGGCCTGTCTGGTGGCTGCTCTGGAAATGTGGTGGAACAGCAATCGCTGCCGGCAAGAGCAGCCCAAAGAGGTGACCGAGCTCAGGGCGCGGAAGACAGAGCAGGGCGAAGACACTGCCACACTCTACTTTAAGGATCCCGCAGCAGATGCGAGCCCTGATTTAGTCGAGCTCCAGTACACACAGTTATAGGTGTGCCCTGATGAAATCAAAATTGGTCCCCATCCATTAAACATAACAGCTGATTTCATTTGTGCTTGGGGTGTGCACAGTGCCCTTGATGAAGCAGACTTTAAGGATTACAATGGCACATTTACTAATAAGGTGTGATTGTGGAGTTTCAGAGTGTAAATGATCTGCTTCAAAACCTAGTGGGCTGCTAGGTACTGTCTTTATAGGTAACTAACTCCAAAGGTAGGATTCTAACTCATGAAACTAAATTACCAATGAGTGTGACAACTGCACAATAAGTCCTGCTCCTTAAGCTTTGTGTCACATTTTATTCCAATATTGCAATTGGTTACAATACTTGAAACTTTCCTTTATTCATACTTTTTTATTAATTTTATCATTTGAGCAATGCAAAGTATTCACTACTGAATTGAACACTACTTGGTATCGCATTTAATCTTTTATCGTCATTTCTTTTGACACTTTCTTGGCACTTTCTTGGGTGTTTTCAATGCTTATTGCACTGCTTTCTGACAATGTTGACTTTGTAAAAGATCAGTTCAATAAGAATTTAGATTTTGGCCAAAAGAATGCGTCTAATCTTGCATTTTGATATAGGTTTTAAATAGTAACATGATGTCTTGAAGTGTATCTAGCCTGACAGCTCACAAGGTTTTGAAACAGGGCTATAAAATCTCACCAATTATATTTTCTTTAAATATTAAGAACAGTATGTTTCCTTTATTATTTTTTTCTGGAATTTACTACTGAGGCTAAAACATAAACACATTTTCAGCTGGAAAAATACTTAAAATACAGATTTTTTTTTCTCCAAAAGTGCCTTGCATCTTAGCAGTGGCAAAATAGTACAAAAATATTCCCTTCAGCTAATATTCTACGCCAACATTGTAATGGTCATACAGTCCCTTTTTAATTAGCTCTTTCTTTTGTTTAGTCTTTTAGAGAACATTTTATACCCACAAATGCCCTTTTATGATGGTAATTAAGTGTCTGCTTTGCTTTTCTCTTCCTACTTCTAAATATCTGAATAATTACTTCACTTTATAACCTCTCTTTTATATGCCTTTCGAAAACCTCATCCACTGCCAATGGAAACTACTTGTAAACGGACCAGAACAGGGTTGATGTGGATCCGTAAACTAAAGTGTGTGCAAATGGGTTGCTTGCATGAGTCTGTCTGCTCAGTTATCCTACAAAATAAATAAATAAAAAAATAAGAGCCACCCCCAGACAAACATAAATCGAATCCTAAACAGTCAATAATCCCTAGTAATTTACTGTGTGACATCCTGTTGCAATTATATGTCGATGTGGACAAGTTTTATGGATTTATCTCTATATTTTCTATTTTACATTTAATCTTGATTTGTTTATGATCTCATGCAGGTTACTAAGGATTACAGACTGGCAAGGGTTTCTGGTCCATTGACATATAATGATATTGCTACTGCTTCATCGGAGGGGAGCAAGGACATTTGGACAGACAGAGAAAGAGACTGGGATGAAGCAGAAGCTATTGACACAGGTCAGAATAGAATCGTAGGCCTCTTCTTTGATTGGCTGGGCTTCGACAGGACCAGATGTAGAAGCCATCTAACATTTAAAGATTTATTTCTTTATTTTGCGTTTTAGTTGCCTCATTGAGCAGATTCACCTTGCTAGATGTTGTGTTGGGTTAGAATGATGAGACTACCTTTCCTGCTTTTGTTGTTGTTGAATGATTAGCTCAATAACACATTATTAATGATGAATGATCTTCCGGTTCGTTCAAAATCAGTGATAAGAGCATTTCTGCTGTTTAATTGGTGACATTTATTTGTTGAGGCATAAAGCAATGAACATAATTCAATATGAATTCCACCTCTCGTGGCAGTGATGATTTAATTAGTGAGGATTTCTTTCATAAATCAATTATGTATGAGTATATAATGGCACAATTTAAATTGCTAAACACTGACCTCATAAATGGTGCACAATTCATTTGCATACCTACAAACAGTATCAAGGATTTGCGATTTGTAGCTTACAGATTGTAATCAGTGGGCGTATTGTTTGTTCTTATCATATATTATTTGTTTGTTTGTTTGATATTTTTATTAACAGCTATTTTTTTCTTTTTAATTTTGGAGGAACTATCACTGTGTCTGCTGGCACCACGTTAAACCATTATAATCATTGGTATTTATAACAAGACCTACTATAGTTAGAAAGATTGCTGAAATCCCTACAACTAGTACACACCCTCCTATAGGTCCACTATATTTTCACTGCCAGTTTACTCTTTTTATTAATAAAGCACATGCTAGGTCTTTGAACCTGCACTTTGTTCTCTGCAACCTATTAATACAATTTAGGTAAGAATTTACCACCTGCCGACTGACTATGGTGGAATGAATGAACAATATTTTATGTGACCTTCAAGTACAGTGCTTATTATCGACTTCTTTCTTTTTATTCATTCATTCTGCAGTCATGGCAGATGTTTGGGAAAATGATAAATAACAGCAAAGATGTGTTAGTAGCTTACCTATTTGTATTGAAAGTCACATTTAAGCATATCACGAACAATATTCAGGTCTGAAAATTTTGTATCGCCAAAGAAGTGAAGCCTAAACTCTTCGTAGTACCCATTTGTAACTCAATTGGAAGCATTTAAAGGTGTACGTTTTTGACTTTTCTGAAGCATACACATACCCTAATATGTTCGCAGATATGTAAGAAACATGCTAAATGAACATTCTTGTTTATCTGAAAAACAAAGCTGAAGTCAGATATTCTGCTTTGAAAATGTGCATTGCTGTTTTTGTTTTGGTCATTTAACCAGCCAATTTCCAGTTTAGCCAATTATATTTCAGCACCCCGTGTTGCCTTGATGTGATTCATTTAGTCATAAAGGCTCTTAAAGCATTCATCCACTACCGAAAATGAGATACAGATTCTCACGGGGTGGTTATTAATTATCAAATAATATAAGTATTATGAACGTAAATATTAGATGAGCAGGTTACATTGTAACCCTGTGCCCTAACAACACGCTACGTGATGAGATTTGCAGTGATAATCAATTTAGCTGTTTGCACCAGATGCAACATGACAGAGATTTAAATACAGCCATTGAGTAGCACCGAATAGTGCACTTACTGCACTCCAACAAAATGTAAGGTTTAAAATATTTAACACTAATTAATATACATGCTGAATCATTGATGTGTGTTGGCTTGCTCTGAGTCACAGTTCTAATGTTTTCAAACAGTTTATTTTATTTTTAAGACCTGAGGTAAAGTCTCTGCTGCTACTTTTAGTAGTATGGCAATAAATGCCTATTAAAGTGGCTTTCAAACTCACATTATTAGCATTTAACACTTAATAAAGCACATGAGGTGTACCTGCGGTGATCATTGTCAGTTTTCTGTTGTACAGTTGCAAGAAAAATGAATCCGTTTCTAAAATACAAATTTCAGGTGTTGCTTATGACAAAACTCTATATAATATGGAAAAAATTTATTCTATCACTTGCTGTTGCACTTAATTAGAACATAATTTAAATCAGCTTTTGTTGCTGTCATCAATTTGGCAACCTGTTCTTTTTTGAACCAGGGGTGCAATACCACTGGGTGTTAAACTTTCATACCGCACCTTTAATCTGTCAGAAACTAGATGTTTCAAGATGAATTTAGATTTTTTTTTTAAATTTGGGGTATTTGGTTGAGAAGGAGCGCTCTGGTTATTTTCATCACTTCAGTTATTTTTTCAGCAACAGTCTTATAACAATTTCATCACCTAAAATTTCAGCCCATTCTTCTCTTCATTAGTTAAGACAAAGAGGATTGCTGAGCTACGATGTGATTGTGAGAATGTGTGGAGGCATGTATCCCCTTGGAAATATCTGTAATGAAAAGTCTGCTTCAACTTATTATGACAGACTAATTTACCCATTGTGATTGCTTTTCAGTTCCAACCCTAACTCCTGCCCTATCCTTCCTAATAGCTTTATTACACACTTAATGCGTCTTTGCAGATTATTCTGCAGAGCTTCATTAATCTACATATTTGAGGATGTTGTGAGAGCTTATCACATAATTTTGTGTAACAATGTGTGACCTTATTGTGACTGGTGGACTCTGGAGACAATCTGTATTTCTTTTGCACGATTCAGTAATTCCATTAGAAAAGTGCATTTCTGCTTTAAAAAGATGGAATCATTTTCAATTATTTTTTTGTTCCAGCATTTTGAACAATTTTCTTTTTTTTTTCCCCTGAGAGAATTGGATCTATATTTGCATATTATATTTAACCCAGCAAATCTGGCATGATCATTGGGGGGAAAAAAGTTGGAGTTTTACCCTTTAGAAATAATAATAATAATAATAATAATTATTATTATTATTATTATTATTATTCATTCATTCATTCATTCATTTTCTTTTCGGCTTAGTCCCTTTATTAATCCGGGGTCGCCACAGCGGAATGAACCGCCTATTATTATTATTATTATTATTATTATTATTATTATTAATATTATTATTAGTAGTAGTAGTAGTAGTAGTAGTAGTAGTAGTAGTAGTAGTAGTAGTATTAGTATTATTATTATTAGTAGCAGTAGTAGTAGTGGTAGTAGTAGTATTATTATTGATACATTAGGCTTTTGTAACCTATATAGTATAATTATTATAGAAGAAATCCTTTTTATTAAGGCTGAACATTTCAAATGTGAAATTGTAGATATTTATTATTTACTTGGAAACATAAATGTCAGTGAGACAATAGAAAGCATGTAGTAAATTTTGTGCAAAAGGTTGCATTAAAACATGATACAGTAGGCTTTATAGGGTTAAAACAACAATATTTTTTTTTCTCCAGCAAAGAAGCTGCAGGTCTTGTCTTACACTTCAATATTAACGGGCAAAATTATTTTAGTTTTTATACTGTATATATACCAATTAAGGGCTCATTCACAATAGATGTGTTTTTGCTTCTAAAAATGCTAGACACAACAGTTTGTGATGGTTTGAAAACAGCACCGCATAAAGCAGGAAGGTATTCAATGCTTGCTCCGCCTCCAAGCTCTTCTGATTGGTCCATTGCTGTTAATCAGACAGTGATGAGCTGCATTGTGAGTGTGAAAGTTGAAGTTCTTTTTAACTTGACATGGCACTCAAGTGAACTATCACTATACTAGTGTCTGCTGATGCCTTGTGAAATATTTGAACAACAGGGATTCATATAACAGGACCTACTATACAGTTCGTCCTGTTAAATACTCGTGCTATAGTAACTTGGAAGGCTCTATAGTTTATCCTTACTGCCAGTTCACTCTTTCCATTAATAAAGTACATGCTCTCAAGTGTGTTGCATAATGGTCAAACATGTCTGTCGCACACTTGTTTACATTGGAAAACAATAGAAAAGTAGCGCACTGGAAAGGAAAAATGCATTCTGTGTGAACAGCGACTAAGCAAGGGGTCTCAAATATATCCCCAAGTGATAGGACAGAAATTATTATTATTATTATTATTATTATTATTATTATTATCATTATCATTATCATTATTATTATTATTATTAGTAGTAGTAGTAGTAGTATTATTATTGTTATTATTATTATTATTATTATTATTATTATTATTATTAGTATTATTATTATTATTATTATTATTATTATTATTATTATTATTATTAGTATTAGTATTAGTATTAGTATTATTATTATTATATTAGCAATTTAAACTACCACTGTGTACAATAAGAAACGAAAAGATAGAGTTTTCACTACATACATTCTGTGGAAGAATGGCTGAATTTGTGAATGTGAATGTATAGCCATACACAACAGCCAAAGATGTATTTCAGCAGCAGTGTGACACAACTGAAAATGCTGATTTGCATTTCCACTGGTGACAGGAAATGCTTGACATATAAATGTCATGTCTTAATTACATCAGGTTTGTACTTTCTTCTTGTACTTGAATGTTAAAATGGCCCTCCTATGAGTTGTCAGTCATTGCAATGGCCCCCTGGAAATTTGAGTTTGAGACCCCTGGATTAAATGAATAAATATATTACTTGCAATTTAATTACTATTTCCATGTTATTACCCTCAACATTGCTTTATTATCTATTCATTTATCTATCTATTTATCTATTATTATCCATTTATTATCTTTCGTAGAAACACAAAACTTTGCACAGAAATACTTTGCACAGAAACAAACACATGCACAGCACAGGAACATGGTCAAAACAACATTTTCAATAAAATTGCTTCTCAACTGAAAAGCTACAAAATACTTATCAATACCAATGAATCAGTTAAGTTCTTGTCACATGACCTGTATTTGAGATGTGTTTGCCTCAATCAACTGTAGACATGTCAGAAAACATTTGTACATCAGAGCTCATAATCCAGCAACAGTGTTGCCACTCTTCAGAGTGAGCTTATCACACATCTACATTTAAAATGCAACACATTAATTTCCATGTGGTTAAATCTCATTTTATTTTTAAGTGCTTTGTTTTCTAATAATTAAACAGCCCATGAATTCATTACTTCATTAATATAGCTCAGATAGCTCACCCCAAAATTAAAGTTCTGTCATAATTTACGCACCCTTTACTTGTTACAAACCAGTTAAATTTTTTTTTTTTT
>CAIGQQ010006922.1:0-15904 GCA_903798035.1 Danio albolineatus
GCACACACACACACACACTTACAAACACACACTCAGACACACTCACAAACACACACACTCTCTCTTACAAACACAAACACTCTCAAAAAGTTACACACACTCTCAAACACACACACACACTCTTACAAATATACACAAACACATACACTTTTTTCAAGCACACACACACACACTCAGACACACTCTCTCTTACAAACACACACACTCTCAAAAAGTTACACACACACACCCTCTTACATACATACACACACACACACTTTCTTTCAAACACACACACACACACACACACGTGCGCGCACAGATCAGCTGTTGTTCTCTCAGCCTTGCCTCAGAACTGTCCTCAGAGATGCTCTCCAGGTTCTGAGGAGGTCGTGTTGGACCGCGAGCCCCTTCCGTCAGTGTGTGTGAGATGTTCCAACAGTGCAATGCAGAATCACTCAGACACGGCTGTGTTCCTCTAGCGTTTCTTTATTTCTACATGATGCCATAGAGGTGTGACGTTTAGTGCTTGATGGAGACTCCTAGACTTCTCTCTGTTAGATTAGATAGCTCTATACGGTAGATATATATATATATATATATATATATATATATATATATTCTGTTTGTATGATTCCTCCTTCCTCCAATATTGTTTGATCTATTATTATTTTATTTTTGGGATTGTGTCGTAACACTCTGCTGTGCCGCAAACAACCGCCGAGTCTCATTTTATATACTGTACTTTTTAATAATTTATAATTCCTACCAAATCTCTTATGCTGACGTGTATATGCTGATAGCGACGGCTGCTTCCAGTGTGACGTGTCTCTAATGGTGGATTAGTACACCACATGTACATCATCGTTAGCCGGAAACACATTTCAGCCGATATGATTTATATAGACTTGAAGACAAGATGATCAGCCCTCCTGTGAATTAGATTTATTTATCAAGTGTTTCCCGAAGTGATGTTTGAGTGAACACGTCTCTGAACACGATGCTTTTAATGACTCGTTTCTAATCACTCGTTCAAGAGTTCACACTCAGCTGATGATTTGATATAAGCTTGTTTGGCATGCTGTCCCGGGAGAGAGCCCTGAGCTCATGGGATCCTCGAGCCCAGGGCTCTCTCCCATTGGTAGAGCGAGAGGGGAGCTTGAGCTTAGGTAGCTCTCAAACTCCCCGCTGCAGCAGCTAAGGGAAACACCCTGAGGAGGCCTGAATTGTTTAATCTGTTATGTATTATGTATATCTTTGGATGGTGGGAGGAAACCGAAGGGCCCGGGGGAAACCCACGCGGACACAGGGAGAATATACAAACTCCGCACAGAAACACCCACCAGCCTGGCGAGGACCAGGGCTGGCAGTGTTCTTGCTGTGGGGCGACAGTGCTAGCCACTGGGCCGCCATGGCGCCCGATCTAAGAAAAGGAGGAGAAGGGGAGGAAAGGAGGGTTTTCTTCCATACGAAGATAACTGTGGACTGGAACTGTGGTTATTTATAGTAGAAGGGGAATCATATGATTGGGAGATAATTAGATAATGTGCGGCCAGCCGTGGTAAATCATAAGCACGTGATCCTCTCCAAATTAGTTTGTAAACAAACTTCACTTACTTCTGTCTGTACGATGATGACGGGACATAATATTTGACTAGATATTGCAACGCTATCTCACGCCAATTCATAACTTCTTATTTAGTGGCTAATTCGTATGAATTAGTTCAATCTAATTCGTAAAATTCAGTACGATTTGCCCATCAACCAATGACGGTTGTGTTTAGGGGTGGGGTTGGGGCTACGCCTCCTTTTTTAAATCGTACATTTTCGTACGACTGAACTTGTACGAATTCGTACGAATTAGCCACTAAACTGCCAAAACGTAAAATACTTATGTTTTCTCGTGAGATCAGGCTGGATATTTTGCACTGCAAACAATATCTGTATTGAACAGTTTGTGTATTTTGTGTGTATTAGCGGTGGTGAACTGCATTGTGGGATGTTGATGTCTGCTCTGTCCACTACTGATGTTGAAAATCCAGCTCTACAGTTTAACGAAGTGACTTTTATTGACATTATAGGCCCTATCATACACCCGGTGCAATAAGGCGCGAGACATGTTTGGCGTGATTTGTGTCTATTTTCAGACCAGCGCAATTTTAATTTTCCCGTTTTGCGCCACATTGTTTAAATAGTAAATCCATTTGCGCCCCTCTGTGGACTCATGTGTGTGCTGGTCTATAGAGGAGGTGTGTTAAGGTGCACTGTTGGAGCATTGCTATTTTGAGGAACTGAACTAGACCGTGCCACTGACCAACTAAAAGCTGCTCTAAATTCCAGCAGAGTGTGTTAGTTATGAGCCTATGCAGGTCCAAACGCTGAATACACACAGGATGAACAGCAACACACAAATATCTGTACAGATAAACACAATTAAAGGATTAAAATGATACAGAAATGATTATTTTCTACATAAATACAGTGTAAACAGCACTGCCTCCATGCCTTCTTCACCTCGGGGGGCTTTATCCAACACAGGCTCATTGTGAAAATGTAGTCCCGAGTACGTTTCTGGAGGCCGCGGAATAAGTCCCGTCGGGTACGTCTTTTTGCACTTTTTGCTTTGGCAAGTCCACGAGAGGGCGATGCGGACGCTTTTTTTAGATCTCAAACGTCTCAAACGTTCTTGCGTAAACCCACCAGAGGCCGCTGTCGGCTGACCGTTTTTGGCTGACTGAACGACTGACTGACTATCTGATCGGACTGACCCACCCTCCCCCTTCCCTAATCACAACCAAAATCTTATCGATCGATGTACTCACCCACCCACCCACGGTGCAGGAGTTACACTCATTACTGAGCCGTACTTACATGCTGTTTCAGACTGAACATTCAGAGTAGCGGTGAACACTAAAGGGAGCGTCACAGGCTGACATTGATCATTAATAACCCAATGTGAATATAAAAGCATCATCAGCTCAGTAAAGCAGGCTAGGTGGAATAGCACTGTTTACTGATGTTCTGTTGGTAAAATAAATATAAATCTACATTATCAATGCTGTAAAAGGAGCTTATGAAGCTAGTAATAGTCACATCAGTCTATCACCGGGAGATTACAGTGGCTGAACAACACTACTGTGCATAAAACCCATTCATAACAACACAATCTGCATCAGCTCTGCGTGACTGAGTGAAGTTTATTTATAAGCTAATTTGGAGAGGATCACGTGTTTATGATTGATCACAGCTGGTGCTGCATTATCTAATTTATGATTCACCAATCAGATGATTCCTGAGCCACTATAAACACCCTGAGCTCCACATCACAGCCATCTTCATTTGAAGAATCCCCCCTTCCACCCCTACTCCTCCTGCTTTCCTAGATGGGTGGCACGGTGGCCCAGTGGTTAGCACTGTTGCCTCAGAGCAAGAACATCACTGGTTCTAGTCCTCACCAAGTCAGCTGACGTTTCTGTGTGGAGTTTACACGTTCTTCCCGTGCTCGCGTGTTTCCCCCGGGTTCCCCGGTTTCCTCCCACCGTCCACAAACATGCAGCTTAAGTTAATCGACTAATCCAGATCAGCACCATAGACATGCTCCACCCACCACATCTTTAGGGGTGGGGTTGGGTGCCTCGCCTCCTTTTTAAAATCTTACATTTTCGTACGACTGAACTTCGTACGAATTAGTCACTAAACTGGCAAAACATAAAATACTTACGTTTTCTCGTTAGATCAGGCTGGAAATACCACCATAAAGATGTGCTTGCTCTGTTAAACATCACTTGGAAAATATTTGACAAAGAATACAAATTCTATAGGAGAGCTATTATTTTTGCCTATATATACATACACATAGCCATTTTTATCTCTTAAGCAGTGCCATAAACCATGCAGGTATATAAGGTTTAAGTTTCTATAGCAGTCTTGCTTGGTTATTACAGTACTGTTCTTATTCTAACTTATTTCTGTGTAATGTATGGTTCTGAATGTGATATTTGAATAGGCCTGGGTATATCTTTGCAAAATAGCTGTATCTTTTTATTTTGTATGATTTTGTTTTGTTACTATATTATTGTGCCATGGTGCCGACTGTTGAAGTGCAGTTTTGGCGATGTGCTTTAAGTAAAAACACTCAAACGATGGACTTTATTTACACTTTACTTTACACTGCAGGACTGTGTTGTACTCGGCAGGAGCAGTGTAAGGTAAAGCGTACCCCTGTTGAATGTCTTGTGCTGAATTAATGCTACACTACAGATCCGTTAGGTTTTCTGGGAATGATTTTGTGTCGCCTTGACTGTGATTTGGGTAGAAAAACTGCTTGTTAACCATTTTGTTTTGTTGATTTTTTAAGATCTTGATTTGCAGCCAGTCAGGCGATATAGGATTCAGTCTTTTCTTTAGGCAGATTAAAGTGATTAAACAGTGGATGGCACGACCTCCGAAAGCAATAAAACCATTAGAAGTCAATCAATGAGCGGATGAATCAGTGCCTCAGTGTGTCATTAGTGGAGCTCATCATCACTGACCCTCCACAAGCTGATCAACAATCAACTCTCTGCACGCTAGATGCCTGCGGGACACATACATATACACAAACATCCTAGAGAACGTAGAGAGATCCCTCGTGAAAAATACTGATATACTGTAGTAAATACTGCAGTGTTTTTGAGCCATGGAGGACTTCAATTAATCTGTAGTTGTTATGGTAACACAAGAACTGTCAACCGAATCTGTTGTGGTGATTTTGTAGTTGCTATGGTAACACGAACTATAAGAATTAATCTGTTGTAGTGATTCTACAGTTGTTATGGTAGCACAAGAACTATAGTAATTGACCTGTTGTTATTATTCTGTTGCTACGGTAACAAAACAGCTATAATAATCAATCTTTTGTGGCGATTCCATAGTTGCTATAATAACACAACAACAATAATACACTCTTGTAGTGATTCTACCGTTGCTATGGTAACACAAGAACTATCATAATTGACCTGTTGTGAAGATTGCATAGTTGCTATGTTAACACGAACTATGAGATACTAATCTGTTGTGGCGATCCTATAGTTGCTACGGTAACAAAACCACTATAATAATCAATCTATATCAGACAATAATACACTCTTGTGGTGATTCTACAGTTGCTATGGTAACACAACAACTATAGTAATTGACCTGTTGTGGTGATTCTATAGTTGCTATGGTAACACACCAACAGTAATAATTCATCTGTTGTGGTGATTCTACAGTTTCTATGGTAGCGCAACAACTGTAGCAATTGATTGTGATGATTCTGTGGTTGCTATGGTAGCATAACAACTGTAATTATCTGTTGTGGTGATTCTGTAGTTGTTACGGCAACAAAACAGCTATAATAATCAATCTGTTTTGGTGATTCCATAGTTGCTATAGTAACACAACAACAATAATACACTCTTGTGATGATTCTACAGGTGTTATGGTAACACAACAACTATAATAATTGACCTGTTGTGGAGATTGCATAGTTGCTATGGTAACACGAACTATGAGATATTAATCTGTTGTGGTGATTCTACAGTTGTTATGGAAACACATGAACTAGCAACTGACCTGTTGTGGTGATTCTACAGTTGTTACGGTAACGAAACATCTATAATAATCAATCTATATCAAACAATAAAACACTCTTGTGGTGATTCTACATTTGCTATGGTAACACAAGAACTATAGTAATTGACCTGTTGTGGTGATTTTATAGTTGCTATGGTAACACAACAACTGTAATAATTCATCTGTTTTGGTTATTCTATAGTTGCTATGGTAACACACCAACTGTAATCAAGATCTGTTGTGGTGATTCTACAGTTTCTATGGTAAAGCAACAACTGTTGCTATTGTGGTGATTCTGTGGTTGCTATGGTAGCATAACAACTGTATTAATCTGTTGTGATTCTATAGTTGCTATGGCAACATAACAATTGTAATAATCTATTGCTGTGATTATATAGTTGTTATGGTAATAGTAATGGTAATATATATAAATAAATATATGATAAAATAGTTATGGTAATATATTTGTTATGATCATAGTAATATGACCCAATAGTCTTCTACAACTATACTACTTCACTACACCACAGTTTACTGTAGTAAAAACTAAAGTATTTAGAACTACAGTATTTATTGCAGTTTAGCAGTTCACTACATTCAAAATATTCGGGGTTATTTCAACTTAAACAGGGTAATATATGGACAAATCCAAGAGTAGGGCTGAATTTGGTCCTATGGATTTAAATGTTCCCATTTTTTTCACTCAAAATTGGGTTGAAATAACCCAGCGTGATTTATTTATTTAGTTTTGTTTTTGCTAACCTGCTGGAACATTCATTAAGAAATTAGTTGCGATTAATTCAATATAAACAGTATAATACACTACTATAGCATGGTTCAGAAAAACTACAGTATTTACTATGAATTACTGTAGTATTCTTTCATGTGGGTTTTATCATTAGGCGACTCGTTATTCACTACTAGATTATATTTATGAAGCTGTGTGTTGATTTGGTCAGAGTGTATTTATAGAAATTAATGTTATTGAGCAGAGCATTTGGATGTCTTGTTTAAATGACACGGTGAAAGTCGCACAAACCATATTCGGGAATGTTTCTTCGATCTGCATGGAAATCTATTCACTAGAAGGTTTGCGTGTGTTTCTGTAAACCTGTTTCCATGCGCCTTTCTCATCACGGGTCGATATCCACATTGTAGCCTATATACTGTCATTATTTAAAGCTTTTCCCAAATAAATTTACATATCACAAAAATATTTTGTCTAGCGTGTGTGTGTTTGCAGAGCCGCGTGTTTGTGTTGCACAGGGTGGATCTCAAAACTGCAGAAAGCTTGTCAATAAATGATTTGCACACGCGTTACAAGAGCTCGTTCAGACTGAGAGGAATAAACAGGAGCTGATCTATAAATGCCAAACACAAATCGCCTCAAATAGAGACGTTGGGTTAAACTCGCTTCTTTAAATTTAATGGGTTATTATATAAATTATATTACATATTATTATATAAATTATAAAAATTAAAAAGGTTTTAATAACCCATTGCTTTTTGTCTGTATTACACGAAATTTGAGTTGAAATAATCCAGGATTTTAGAGTGTATAAATAATTAAATATCTGTGATTATTAGTCTGAGGTGATCCTGCAGAACACGGAATATCTACTTTATTCCTCTGATGACCTTAAATAGTTAAAGATTTGATCGAATTATTATTATTATTGTTATTATTATTATTAATTATTACTATTTTTGTTGTTATTATTATTAATATTGTTATTATTATTATTATTATTATTATTAATAATAATAATAATTATTGCTGTTGTTATTATTATTATGCAAATTATTGCACTGAAAAAATGATAGGTTGTTGTAACCCGACGTTTGGTCCAATATGTATAAACCCAAACGCTGGGTTAAAAAGTGCCATTTAAAATTCATTAAAAAAACTACCCTAACATTGGGTTATAACAACCCAGACCTTTATAGTGTAGTAGTATTATTTTATCCATTTAGTTTTAGCATTATTTATTTACTCGTTTTATTATATTATTTTGCCAAACGCTCCTCTGTAAATGAATATTTGTGATAGCTTCAAAAAAATCATCCATGCTATTATCATTTTACCAATATTAATACTAATGTACACGCAAATATAAAATATGGACCCACCCAAAAATTAGGAATAACATCATTTTTGATGATCTTAAACAAATTAACCCGGTTTTGTCCATATTTTAGGAAATAACATAAAACACCAACGTTTTTAGTGTGTATATGGATATAATTATTATTATTATTATTAATAATAATAATAATTATCATTATTATTATTATTATAAGCCTATAATAAGCGTTTGCAACATTCGCGGTCAAATAAATAAACATCGCAACAAAAAACAGACCAAGCAGTTTAGACAAATATGACAAAGGATCAGGACATATTTAAAACATCGGCTTGTTAAATAATTTATTGATAATACAAAGTTTTTTCTTCCTTCATCACGGAAGCAATAATATTCTCTTCATCGATATTTAAGTCCATCTTTGAGTATTTCTCGTGTTGTGAGGTAAAACATAAACTCCTTCCATTGAAAGTATAAGCGGCCAAAAAAAGGACATTGTTATTCAAACAAACTCTATTCACATCATTTACAACACTGGCACTTTATACACTTTGTGTACCTGCTCTGAAAATAATAAAAAAGTACATTTGTTTAGGCGAAAGAGGCGTCGTTATTCTTCTGCGATCGATTTCGGTCACGCTTTACCATAGGGTTTCATTAGTTAATGCTAGTTGATGTATTTACTAACATGAATTAATAATGAACAATACTTGTGCATGATTTATTACTGATAGTTCAACATTTACTAATGCATTATTAACATCCAAATTCATGCACTAACCAATTAACAATGAACACTGTATTTTCATTGGTAGCATGAATAAATACTGTCATAAATGTAATGTTCGTTCATGTTAGTAAATGCATTAACTGATATTAATTAACGCAACCCTATTGTAAAGTGTGACCGACTGATCTTAAATGACCTATGATGAAGATGATGATGATGGGGAAATTGGCACGTCTTCGTGATGCTTTAATAACATAATTTACTCAGTAAAAAATATATATACATCTCACGTCCACTCTAACTGTACAACCGCAGCGAGGCAAGAGCAGTGTGAACAGTGTGTTTATTATACCCTGCTTAATTCTGCCCCAGTTCTGCAGGAGAATCTGAGACTGATGAAGATGATGATGCACTGAAAAGGGAAGGATTCGTTGGATTTACTAAATAATTTTAAGGTAACCGGCTGCAAGCAGTTTATATGCACTCAAAAACTCTTAAACTAATTTAAAATGAGTCGAAACAACACGATTGTTAAGGGTTTTTTTAGCACAACTTAATTGTTTTATGTTCAGTCAACTCAAATTTGTAAAAAACGATTAACTTAATCGATTTGTGTTGGGATAAAATGTAGGACTGGTGTTGATTATTTTCTACAGTGTGTGGGCTGAATTTAAACACAAACTAAATTTATTAATGCTCAACTTAATTTATTTGTGTACATTCAGCCCATATTAATTGTTCGCAGCCAGTTACCTTTTAAAAAAAATGTAGTAAATCCAATGCATCTTTTATTTTTCAGTGCATGGAGAGTCTTTGAGCTCAGATTGATCACAAAGTGTCCGAGCTGTTGCTGCACGGGCTGAGGAGCGACAGGTTACTCGTCTTGTGCTTCTTCAAAAGTCTTGTGATTTTCTCGTCGTCAGAGTTCGGGTCCAGGGGTTTGTTATATTCATCATCTTCCTCGTTTTCCGAGCTCTCCTTCATCTTCTCCGTCTCAGAGTCGTGCTTTTTCTTGGCCGTGGCCATTTCTGCCGCGTGCCTCTTTCGCCATTTGGTTCTTCTGTTCTGAAACCAGACCTGAAAAAGAAGATGAAGAGACAACACTTTAGCGCGGGGGTTGCTGTAGAATTGTTTATATGATTTATTAAATACATAGTCTTTAAGGTAATACTTTAGAGCGATTGTTGCTAGAAGTATCGATAATTATTCAGAGTATTTATTAAATTGCATACTCTGTAAATGATACTTTAGCGCTACAGAAGTTAAGTAGAATTATTTAGCTTGTATTATTTATTAAATAATACAATAGACTGACACTGTTTCAATTTTTTATAATGCATGTGAAGCTGCTTTGACAATCTACATTGTGAAAGCGCTATACAAATAAAGATGAATTGAATTGAATATTAAATAACACGCTAAAAATGCTGTTCAACGCAGTCGATTTGTGTTGAGACGACATGAATGTAGTTAACTTGTTAGTTAATCATTTCAGAGGATTTAAGATAAAACCATTAAGTTGTCCCTACAAAAACAAAACAAAAAACAAGGATAGTGCTGTTTTAACTCATTTTAAATAAATAGTTAATTG
The DNA here is from genome assembly GCA_903798035.1 of Danio albolineatus. Classification (NCBI taxonomy): domain Eukaryota; kingdom Metazoa; phylum Chordata; class Actinopteri; order Cypriniformes; family Danionidae; genus Danio; species Danio albolineatus. The sequence goes on from CAIGQQ010006922.1 coordinate 9,980, forward strand.
TTATTATTTATGTATTGTATTGTTTTAATTACAACTGTTTCTCGCAGTAGCGTAAAAATAATAATAATAAATGTTGCACAGTAACGAAAGATTATGCTGTATTGATATCCAGCAAGACTTTAATTAATATATGTATATATATGTTTTCAGTCCAGTTGGTTTAATTGAACAGTTTCGGGTTGCGTGATTAATAAAGTAGACTTTAAAAACGTTGTAGCACAATGTTGGATCTAATATGGAAAAGACCAACTGTGTCAAAACTGTTATTTAAATTTAATTAACCTTTAAAAGCCTCATTGCAACGTTGAGTTACGACAACACCTCATGTTTTTAAAGTGTAGCCTACATGTAACTGAGCTCGAATAATTGTTGCAAATTTAAACGTAATTAAATTGACCAGAGTGCTCGGTAATCAAAGGCCTAAATGTTAGAAAAACATTATTAGTTATCCCTAATAATTGATATTATTTCCGCGTCATAAATTCTCGACCCGACCTTTCTCTCTGTCTGTTTTGCAAATGCATTGGCGGTTTTCTGATTTGCGAAGTTAAGTCTTGGATTGATCTGGAGGTTTGGTGTGTACCTTGACTTGGCTCTCGGTCATTCCTAGAGAATAGGCGAGTCTGGCTCTCTCCGGACCGGCCAGATATTTGGTCTGCTCGAAGGTTTTCTCCAGTGCGAAAATCTGCTGTCCTGAAAAAGTCGGTCTGGAATGTTTCTTCTTGCCATCTTTGTCCAGCATCATATTTGCTTGGGCTGAAGAAGAAGAAAAAACGAGACACGGTCAGCTAATAAACCCACTCAACTCTATGAGAGATTGCGCTGTCATGTCACTGAGAGCCAACAAGTGTCAAACGCCACACTCTGTGAATAAAAATGCTGGTTAAAATATGAACAGAACCGACAGCTCGGTTAGTTTAGGCTGTTAAACGCATAGCGCAGACTTAACCTGCAACTTGGTTGCATTTGTTGACAATTCGCCCCAATTTGTGTTTAAATAACAGCGTTTATAAAGTACAATAAAACATTCCAGATCCTCGAGGATCTAAACTTGATTTCGATCATGCGCGCAAAACTCACCCGCACAGGGAACCCGCGGGTCTCTCCACGGCGAGCCTTGCATCATTCCCGGCCAGAATATGGGCGCCCGCCCGGGCAGCTCCGTCAGCGGTTTGGGGTATCGAGAAACGGCCGCCGGGTTGAAGTACATCCCGGCTGAAGTGGCCAATCCGTTGATCCTGGGGAAACCCGAGAGCAGCTGTCCCGCGGTGGTAATGGGTCTGCCCAAAATATCGCTTATTCCATGAGGCGTCCCCAGCGGGATCTGAGAGTTCAGGCTGGCGAGAGAAGGAGCCTTGAAGCCGGCGGGACTCTGCAGGGCGTACGGGAATAAAGAGGTCTTCATCTCGGTCATGTTGTGCAGCGCAGCCAGTGGAGTGCTGCCCAGGACGAACGCACTCTGCCGGTTACTATCCATCTGTCCCACCGCTAACATTGGTGCGCCGGAGCCACAGGACGAACCGCGGAGAAACAAAAACCAACAACACAACACACGCAAAGTACAGCGAATAAAGTTTGACAGCTCATCCAACAGAACTTTCAACGGGAGGCGAAACTTTGCAAATGTTTCCCACGCTCAAGTGTCCGAGTTTCCGGAGCGGAATCCAATCGGCGGTGTTCGGCAGATCTGACGGCCGCTTCAAGTGCAGCGTTTTCCCGCATCTGAGGCGCGGTTCCCCGGTCAATGCGCTCCGGCGGCGACGAGGAGTTGATAACCTCGCAGCCACCTGCGAGCGCGACTCCCCTATTGGAAGACTGTAAGTGACGCCACAATGTGATTGGAGGACGCGCGGCGGGGAATTTGCATGCGCGCAAACGCCACAAAGCCGCACTCCATCAAGCTCGTATTGAAGCGGCATTAATGACGCGTCGCACTGTAGAAATCATTGTTTCTGCGTTTGACACAATAGACGCGTTTACTTTATGACGCCGGTGGCAGAGTAAGTACATTAACCTCATACAGCTGTGTCTAATCATATTAATAAGCGCTCGGTCGTTTGTTTAGCTTAGTCCATGAACTGATGTTTAACAGATAATTAGCGCTCGGATCTCCATCCATCGCGTCAGATACAGTAGTAGATAGCGGCTAATAAAGTGCGATTAAAGTATCGCGTCCTGTTAATTCGCGTCGTGCGTATCTTTTGTTTTGTTTTTAAAACATCAATCTTGCATGGCGAAACTGGCTATTATTTAATCGCGTCGTCTGTGTTATGCATCGCAGATTATTATTGTTATTATTATTAACGAATAACTTGATGTATGTTTATTCCTTGTTTAGCATATAACATATTGCAATCTTTTATTTAAGTCGAAGTCTTAAAAGTTTGAACTAATAGACGAATAATTTAAAATAATGTACAACATGAGTTCTTTTACGGTGTATAATTTAATGCATCTATTAGCGCATATAAAGCAATGTGTATTTTTTTTGCATCAGTTTTAATCTTAATAGATGCTGATAATATCTGATCCTCCTCTGCATATCTCGTCTTCTGCCCTGAGCTCATCCATTCGTTCATTAATCCGGCGATTATTTAGCCGAGCTGATGTACATCTGCATTGTTAAAACAACAATGGCGCATTTCTCCGCGATCTCTCCGTGATCTTGACTGGAGTGTTTTCTGGAGACAGACAGAGATCATCTGTTTAAGTGCAGCGCTCATGTTTTATGGATCTGCGGGGATGAAATATGACCGTGGCGAATTTAAAAGGGTTCAACATTATTTAGACCTTCATCAAAACAACGAGAAAGCAGAAATGTGCCGTGTGAAATACGACGATGACTTTACACATTCTCCATTATAACAACTCCAGCATCCAGATATTTATTCATCCTGGGGGTTAACAGATAAAATGATTGCGACAGCGCGGGTTTTGTGGAGATTAGCTATATTTATTTTACATTTATAGACCGATTCATTATTATATAGACTATTTTAAATGTATTGCACAATCCAATGTCATAATTCAAACTAATTTTAACTGGGATATTTATTTTCGGATTTCACCCGTAATTTAATATGAATCGCTTCATTGCTGTGGTTGTAATTAATAAATGTTCAAGCTCGTGACATGAAAATATTTTAATAAAGTCAAAATATAGACAATCTGTCAGAATAAATATTAAAAAAACGAGTTAAATCGCATTATGTTTAGTTCAATTATTATTATTGTTATTGTTATTATTATTCTTGTTATATTAGCATTATTATTATTATTATTATTATTATATTATTATTTCCCTTTAATTTCTTGCTTGTCAGATTTTGAAGGGAAAACGGGGTATAATTGTAATATATTTAATATTATGTTCAGGTTTTTGTGGACACATTACAGCACTGTAAAATATATATTTGATCAATTAGTCCTGACAGCATATGTTTTTGGTTCATTGCAATTTATTAAACTAAGTTACTCATTAAACTAAGTTACTCACTAACTTTATTTTAAAGTTACGCACGCTCTTTTAAGTCAGTTTAACATAATATTATATACATAAGTTCACCCATAAGGTTTAATTCAGCTTAGGGCAAACGGGATTATTTTACAGTGTGTGTTTTATTATTGTGTGAAGTCTTTTACTTGTCTTTTTGCATCAGGATTAATAAAAATGTATAAAATCATTGTATAATTAAGCTTTGCGTTGTGTGTAAACAATAATTTTATTGCATAAACTCTCATATTATTAGATTAAGTTGTAAAAAAATGAACAATAAACTCTAATCTGAATTAAATCCTACGTGTAGGTTATTTTTATTTACATATTGCTGCTGTTAAAGTTTATAAAATGTAGCAGTTTTAATAATAATAATAATAATAATAATAATAACAGGCTAAATTAACTATATAATTATAAGGAACAATATAGCATGCATAACATACATAAATCATACATTTCTGGTGCTGCTGCATTTGTCATTTCTGACTTCGGCCTTTCTTTTAGAAAAACTGCATCAAAAATAATGGGTTTTTGATGCATCAATTTCTAGCGGTTTTTATACTGGTCCTAAAGTCCCTTGTTTTCAAATAAACGAGCATGTTAATTCATAAATTCTTAAACATCTTAATAAACATGTTTGTTAACCTCTGTGGCCGCTGTGCGTTGATTTACAGTGAAACAGCGACATTTAGCGGTAAGAGGCGGAACTGCAGAACAAAAACAACGAGCAATTTTGTGCTTTTCTGTAAGCGAAATTCACAATTTGGCGTTTTTTCTTATTCAAATCTCCCTTGACGGAGAAGAAAACACACCTGCTCAGTCTCTGGATGTTTATTTATTTATTTATTTATTTATTTATTTATTTATTTATTTATTTATTTACTTATAATAAATATGACACTGTTCTCTTTAATGAAGGTCTGAAAAATCTACTCCACATTGTCTTCCATCCTGTTTCATCCATTAAGTAACTTCTCTATTTTTTTCAAAACAAAACCTTTCCTCATTCTGTCTCCTCTATGAAAAGAACAATAATGCGAGTCTCTGATGTTTTAAAATAAAATATAAATGAAATAAATGTGCATTTTTTTAAAAGAGTTAAAATGTTGTCAGAAAATTAATCTTTAAATTAGAAAAATATTTCTACTTAATTTAATCCGTTTGTACTAAATCCGACATTGTTTTAATCTTTAATCAAAGTCTAAAATCTGTTCGTTTTATTTCCTTCTGTTTCATTCTTTGAGTAACCTCCTTATGTTTTTATTTTATTTACGTAAAACCTTCCCTCATTCTGTCTCCTCTGTGAAAATAACAATATATTGAGTCACTGCTGTGTTAAAATAAACAATTTTAAGAATTATTCATCTGTTGTTTGCAAGAAAATTAATATTTTGAAGAAAATACACAAAGATAGACCTTTGTCTTATAATAATATGAATCAGAATCAGAGTTTTAATATGATATTTAACTAATTGTACATTTGTTTGTGGATTTAGTGATGTGGGGGCTTTAAGCAGTCCCTACAGTAATATGCACCCTTCACATTTGCATTTATTTATTTAGCTGCTTTTCTTTAATCACGCAGTCTTGTTTTCTATATTTTAATGCAATTGTTACATTTTAAATGATTATTTTTAGCTAGAAATACTGAATAAACTGTTTGGTTTTGGGTTTTAAAACTAACTCTTCACCTGGTTTGACTGAGCCTTGATTAAGGGACACATTTGCACGGATGTAATAATGAGGGTAAAATTGTGCACAGCAAAAATTCCAGTGTTAAATATACAGTGTGATTTTTTAATGCTGTTCAGTGTTAAAACCGGAGTACATTTCAATCCACGAGTGTGAAAGAGCGCATATTTAAGAGTTTTTTTTTTCAGTGTTAAACTTTTAACCCATTATGCAGTGCATTTCCCACTAGTGAATGGAAATCCTTTTTTTTTTTTTATTCGAACCAGTTCTTTCGGACAAACATTGATCAAACCAGTATGTTTTACGAGTCTTGATGATATAATAAACTATAAGATATAATAAATTAATTCTAATCAGAAGCAGTATATGCACTCATTAGTGTATATACACATGAACTCTGTGAGTGATGTACAAATTTGGCCCAAAATAACCCAAGTTTGGGTTACATAGCACAACCCAAAAACTACCCAAGACTCTGTAAATAACCCCCAAAAATGACCCAAATGCCTCAACCCAACATTTGGGTAGAAAAAATAACCCCGGATTTTTTAGTGTGTGGTTTAGAGTAAATAATGAGCAAATGTTGATCGTGTATGGGTGAACAGTGACGCGGTGCTGCCGCCGTGTGGTCGAGAGTGGAACTGCAGCGCACTTTCACAATTATAATCAAGGTTATATTTGTTTCCTTTTTTTTTTTTATTCGAACCAGTTCTTTCGGACAAACAGAGATCAAA
>CAIGQQ010006936.1:4767-24714 GCA_903798035.1 Danio albolineatus
AAAAAAAATATTATAACTAAATTACACAAAATTAAAGTTAATTTTAGTCAGTATTATGTTAATATCAAAACTATTTTGTTTAGCTGGAAAACATTTGTGTTTGCAGTTATTATATTCAAACATCAGCAGATATATTAGAACTGATTAGTGTTATAGGGTCATTTTTTTTTACCACAAACATGAAAGAATAAATGTTGTATAATCAAAGTAAATAAATATTAATTGAATTATATTAATTAAATATGCATTTAAAAAAAATATATTGTATGTTATTCATTTTTCTTGTTGGCTTAGTCCCTTTATTAATCTGGGGTCGCCACAGCGGAATAAACTGCCAATTTATCCACCATGTGCACCAGCTGCAACTTATCACTGGGGAACATCCATGCACACTCATTTACACACATACACTAGGGCCAATTTAGCTTAAAAATGTATGTTTTTGGACTGTGGGAGAAACTGAAGCACCCGGAGGAAACCCACACCAACATGGGGAGAACATGCAAACTCCACACAGAACAGATTGTGCTACCCACTGTGCCACCATGAGGCCCTATATATAAATATTATATATATAAATAAATATATAATATGTTGCGCAAATCAAGCATTAGTTTTTGAGCTACATGAATCTTTGCGTCGTCAATATAGAATGTGATACCTGAATATGAATATGTATGCCAGTATGATTGTTTTAGGAATACAAACCTACACACTGCATCTGTTTGGATTAAACAAACAATCAGCTTTTTGGGGCATTAGGCTCATTTTACAAGTTCCCTAGAGTTAAACAGTCAAGTTTTTGAATTTTTGAATCCTTTCAGCCAATCTTTGGGTCTGGCGGGAGAACTTTTAGCTTAGCTTAGCATAAATTATTGAGCAAGATTAGACCATTAGCATCTTGCTTAAAAAAATACCAAAAAGTCTTTTGATAATTCCTATGTAAATATAGACTCTTCTGTAAAATGACATTATACATCGCCTGAAAATAGTTCACAGCTAGGTAACAGTGCTTCATAATATCATTGCACCTGCTACACCTTGATTTGTTACACCAGAATGACATAGTACGCAATGTAACTACAGCAAAGTCAAGCTTTAAATAGCAAAATTATCATTTTTTTAATTTTATTTAATTAATTTATTTTTTTTGAGTGAGATGCTAATGGTCCAACTCGATTCAATGATTTATGCTAAGCTAAGCTAAGCTAAAGGTTCTCTCTCCAGACCAAAATTTTGGCTGAATAGTTTGAAAAATGGTCTAATTCAACTGTTTAAAAACAGGTAACTGGTAACAGTGGAGCGTAGTTCGTTAAAAATAATTGTTACCAAACATATAACAAGACAAAAACACATTTATTGACTCTTAAGTATCCGAGTTAACCTTTTTTTTGCTGTTTCTGTGAATATATTAAAAGATATACATTTTCCTTTTCAGACTGGCCTTTTTGTTGATTTCTTTGTGCGGCTTTTTACTCAGCTGAAGTTCAACGTGGTTGGACAATGTATCTTTTCTGCTCAGTGCTGCTGTGTGTTTTGGTAATGTAATTTTGCACTATTTTGCTGAGTTGGAGTCCTTGATGTACCGTTCAGCTGTGGAGGAGTGCAGTGAGAATGGCTGTCTAGCTCTTTCATTACTAGAGCTGCTGGCTCTCAATATGATGTTCGTGTTCATCTCCAGTGTTCTGGTGCTCATTGAGGTAAGAACATGTAATTACACCCTTTGTATTAAAAGGTTCATTTGCCCCAGAAAGAAAATGATCATCATTTACCTACCCTACAGACTTCTTTCCCTCCATTGAACATATTTTCCCCAAAACTATGACACTTCCAAACATTCATACAGACATTGTCACATACTGTAAATTAAACTAACACTGCACTTAAAATAGGCTGATTTTACAAGTCACCTAGAGATACACAGCTGAGTTTTTGAATCCATTCAGCTTATCTTTAGGTTTGATGAGAGCACTTTTAGCTTAGCTTAGCATAAATCACTGAATCAGATTAGACCATTCGCATCTTGCTCAAAAGTGTTTTTATAACTGTCCTATTTGAAGCTTGACCTCCCCTTTAGTTAAATAATGTACTAAGATATTACGCAGCACCTGAAAGTAGTGCCCAACTAGATTACAGTGCTGCATAATATCACTACGTCTGCTGTAGTCATTGTAAGGCTGCAAATTTTCTTGATTACTACGCCAGAATGAGAGTGTAGTTCCTAAAATTATACTACAATAACTTTATTTTCTGTTGGTCTTAGTACACAATGTAACTACAGAAGTGTCAACCTTTAAATAAGATAATTAAAAAAAAAAAAAAAACAGTGAGATGCTAATGGTCCAATCCGATTCAATGGACTATGCCAAGCTAAGCTAAAAGTACTCCTGGATATCAGCTGAACAGATTTAAAACAGGTAAAACCCAACCGTTTAACTTGAGGTCACTTGTAAAATGAAGTTATAATTTTATTTGTCCTTGCCATGATGACAGTACATACTATTTTACTAGTTATTTTGTTAGTATTACACTAAAGTTGCTATTTAAATACTTAATTAGGTTAACTAGGCAAGTCATTGGACTATAATGGTTTGTTTTTTAGCCTATCGAACAAACAAACAAACCAAAAAACCCCCAAGGGGGCTAACAATATTGTACTTTAACCCTTTAACTACCTGCTCTACCAAATGGTTGACCATGTTTTGACTGTTTTAAATAATGGTTTACGCACACACACACACACAGCATTGTTGGTTTACAAAAACATAATCAAACAAACGTAATCTTGATGCACTACTACGCTTGATTTTGGTTTTATTGTACAAAAGTAACGTGTTAAATGAGAATCTGAAATATTTTATGGCATACTTCAAAAAATAAAGATGATTTAGTATTCAAAAATGTTTTATTTTTAATATTTGTTTTAAATAAATAGGTCTTACACTTCATGTTTTCAGATTTTTGATAGTATATGCATTTAATTTCGGCACTGTTACCATAAACAGACACATCAACAATTTAGTAGAGGTTGATGTTTTAGAAATTCTGAATTGTGTTGAGAAAAATACATTGAGTGTGACATTAGGACTTAAGAAATTTCATTTATTTTATTTTCGGCTTAGTCCCTTAATTAATCTGGGGTTGCCACAGCGGAATGAACCACCAACTTATCCAGCATATGTTTTACACAGCAGATGCCCTTTCAGCTGCAACCCATCACTGAGAAATAGCCATACACACTCATTCACACACATGCACTACGGACAATTTAGCTTACCCGATTCGCCTATACCACATGCTTTTGGACTTGTGGGGGAAGCCAAAGCACCCGGACGAAACCAACGTGAAGAGAACATGCAAACTCCACACAGAAATGCTAACTGACCCAGCTGAGGCTTGAACCAGTGACCTTCTTGCTGTGAGGCGACAGTGCTACCCACTGTGCCACCATGTCGCCGAGTTAAGAAATGCAATCCAAAAATGTTTTTCTTGTTGAGGCATTTAAATGTTTAAAATCATTTTTAAAAAGTTTTTTTTTCTAGGCACACTAAAATAAATCAGACTTTCTCTAGAGGACCAAAAAAATATAATAGGAAATACTGTGTCATGGGCAAACTTCTTATGGGCAATATTTTTGAAAAATAATTAAGATTTCACATCAGGGCTAATAATTTTGCCCTCAACTATATATACATATATATTTATAGAGTTTAGTTGCAAAACGCGATAAACGCCATATTTTGACATTTGGATTTTATGATTGGATATCACTGTTCAGATGTACCCTTATCTATGTGTGAATTGCTGCCATTAACACAATTTAAGAATGAACATTTTAGGCCTACTACAAAATGTATTTTTTCACAAAACGCGATATCTGCCAGACCAGTTTCTTTGCAAATGCGATATAACAGTTATATAACTGTTAAATATAGAACAGTTATATGCGCAAGCTCAGCATGACCTGGGAGGAGAGTCACCGCCGACGAAGTGCTCCGAGTTTGGTCATTGATTTAACGATAATATCAAAACAAAAAAACATGTTTTTAAAAAGAGGATTCAATAAGCTAACTAAAAACATTTGTCATCTAATTGTTTATACTGTAGGCGAGTCGAGCAAACCTCATGGATTTTGATGATGGATTGGAGCCGGTCATTTCAGCTGCATAATAATAACAATAATAATAATAATAATAATAACATTATTATTATTACAGTGAAATAAGTCATTAAATATGACGGGATGAGGCGAGCTTGTATCCGCGGACTCGGTGAAACAGAAACTGCGCCATCGCAGCTCCGCCCGCTCGGATCATACAGGTTTGGTTTTCAGCAGTGGTGTGGAAGGAGTCTACACTCTTTCTGTAATGAGCTACAAGTTGTTTATTTAACTAACTTAATCTTACTTATCTATATTATAACTAATCACAATTAGTCCGAAGCTGTTTAAGAATGGTTGAAACAATATTTTGAACTATTTATGGACATAAAATTCAATAAAAAATACCCTGGATTTAAAGAATATGTGTCCCTGGCCTTCACTGAGCTCAAGTAATAGTTTAATGTACATAAATTGTGAATAAAGTTGACTGTTGATGTCTTCAATAATAATGTCAAATAACCAACATTTCTCAAAATGGATATATCTCATTTTGCAACGAAACTCTTCATATATATATATATATGATATTTCAAGTGCTATTTTAAACCAATTTAATACTAATCGTGAAGTCTGATTAAAAAAAATAAAAAAGTTATAATAAAAAAGTGGGTTTGTTTCTCTGTGTAACAGCCTGTTGCAGCTGGGTCTGGTATCCCTGAAATTAAAAGTTACCTTAATGGAGTAAAGGTGCCTGGAATTGTGAGACTGCGGACCTACATATGTAAGGTGACGGGGGTCCTGTTTGCAGTTGCTGGAGGTAATTATTATGAAAATCACACAAATCAGCACTACAAACAATGAAGTAAATTCTGAAAATCGGTTGTTTGTTTTTGTTTCAGGATTGTTTGTTGGGAAGGAAGGACCAATGATCCACAGTGGTGCAATAGTAGGGGCAGGACTTCCTCAGGTACAGCTTGAAATGTTTTTGATATGATCATGACTGATTTCAATAATCATTAACCCCAATGAATGTTAAGTTGACAGTATTTTGTATTTTCCTTAGTCATTTATGCCTCATCTTTCCTGTCACAGTCTAATAAATACATGCTTGTCTGTCTGGTTAGTTTCAGAGCATCACTTTCAAGAAGATCCGCTTTCATTTCCCCTATTTCCGCAGTGACAGGTTAGCAAAGCATCATACGTACAGCCTCTAATCAGTTATGTTGTGCAAAAGTGAACATACTGTAAAACAGAACTGACTGGACGTCCAGTCACTTCCAGTTTTAGTGATGTGGTATATTTTTAGCAAGACACAGAAGACAAAAAAATATCATCACTATAAAACCTATTTAAACGATATTAGCGAATGGTTTTTATTCAGAGAAAATACTTTAAGAGAAATATTTAACAACGTACCTTCTTGAATAATGTTTTAATATGTATCACTGAATAAATTTAAAGACCTTATATGACCTTTTATCAATTTTGTTTCATAATGCTTGTTTAAAAAACTGTTATGTCTGGAAATGGATTATGTGTTTGAAATGTATTACCAGTGTTGCCATGAATATCTACCATTGCTGCTGGTAGGCCATGAAAACAGACAAACAAACAAGTAAATAAATAAAATAAATAAATACATAAATAAATAAACAAACAAAAGCTAAGCTAAAAGTGCTTCTGGATTCAAAAATGGTAAAACTTAACTGTTTCAAGGTCACTTGTAAAATGAGTTAATAATCTCTTTTGTCTTTGCCATGATGAAAGTACATGCTATTTCAAGTTATTTTGCTAGTATTACACTTCAATACTTTAAAGTAAAAAACAAACAGGTAAATAAATAAATAAACAGATAAAAATACATTAATAAATAAACAAACAGACAAATAAGTTAAATAAATAAATGCATAAACAAAAAACAGACTGAAATAAATAAACACAAATAAATAGAGATAAACAAATAAATGAAAAAGCAAAAAAAATATATAAATACATAAATAGACAAATAAATACATAAAGAGACAAATAAAAAAATAAACAGACAAATAAAGAGATAAACAAATAAATAAATAAGAAAAATAAATACATACATGCATACATAAATTATTATACAGTACATGATATTTAGACACTGGTAATAATTCAATAATCCAATTGAAACTTTCGGTCCCACTTTATATTGTCGCTTATGCCTGTGAACTTACATGGTAATTAGATGTGTACGTAGTATGTAACTACAGTTTATGTACACACTGGTACATAGTATTTACTTGTGTAATACTGGTGTAACTACACTCATGTAACAACCCACTGAATAGTATGTGTAAGTACAAATGTGTAACAGAACATTGATAACAACACTAGGAAAGTACACATCTGTAACAAGAATTATGTAAGTGCATTGTGTAACAACTATATGTACTTGCAGATGTTTTCCCACTTCCACACCTGTTTGCAGATCATGTACTTGTGAACACTCTATGGCAGAACTAATCCTGCATTTGAAGGTTTTACCTTGTGATACCAGTGTACTTACATGGTAAATCTACAGGAACTGTCCACTCAATATAAAGTGTAAAATGGTCACAAATTACTGTTCATACATTCATTCATTTTCTTTTCGGCTTAGATGGGTTGCAGCTGGAAGGGCATTCGCTGTGTAAAACATATGCTGGATGAGTTGGCGGTTCATTCCGCTGTGGCGACCCCAGAGTAATAAAGGGACTAGGCCGAAACGAAAATGAATTTTATTTTACACTTTATATTGTCGACCGTTCCTGTGGAGTTACCATGTAACTACACTGTTATTAAAGTGTTGCAAAGAAGATATTTCTTCAAGTTACACAGTAATTTGTGACCATTTTACACTTTATATTGAGTGGACAGTTCCTGTGGATTTACCATGTAAGTACACTGGTATCACAAGATGAAACCTTCAATTGCAGCATTAGTTCTGCCATAGAGTGTTCACAAGTACATGATCTGCAAACAGGTGTGGAAGTGGGAAAGTACAAGTACATATTGTTGTTACACAATGCACTTACATAACTCTTGTTACAGATGTGTACTTTCCTAGTGTTGTTACCAATGTCCTGTTACACATTTGTACTTACACATTACACCATTATTACACAAGTAAATACTATGTACCAGTGTGTACATAAACTGTAGTTACATACTACTTACACATCTAATTTCACAGGTATAAGCCACACTTAATATAAAGTGGGACCAAACTTTCTATATTTCTGCAAGTTGCTAAGGAAATGTTTCTTTTGATTTAAACTAAAATAACTAAAGCAAAATAAACCTGAACATTTTAGAAATCATCAATGATTGAAAACTTTACAAACTAATAGATTATAGAGGTTCAGTATATAGTCAGATAAAATGACCAAAGCAAATTTTGTTACTTTTAATAATCTTTAGTGGCAGCAAAAGCTAATTTAAAAAACTGTTACAATATTAGCACAATTATATGTTATATTTTTATTTATTTATTTTCCTTCGGCTTAGTCCCTTCATTCATCAGGGGTCGCCACAGCAGAATAAACCACCAACTATTCCAGCATATGTTTTACACAGCGGATTCCCCTCCAGCTGGAACCCAGTACTGGGAAACTCCCATAAACTCTCGCATTCACTCACATACACTACAGACAATTTAGTTGATTTAATTCACCTGTAGCGCATGTCATTGGACTGTGGGGTAATCCGGAGCACCCAGAGGAAACCCACGCCAACACGGGGAGAACATGCAAACTCCACACAGAAATGTTAACTGACCTAGCCGAGACTCGAATCAGTGATCTTCTTGCTGTGAGGTGACAGTGCTAACCACTAAGCCACTGTGCCACCACTTATTTTTATTAATTTAAAAAAATTGATATGATCATTTATTTGATATCTTTAGAGTAATGTGCCCTGCTGAAACACATACAACACTATAGATGTGTATAGATCAATGGGACAATACATTTTTTTTTACTGATGTGTACCGTTTGTGTTTTAAGGGACAAAAGGGATTTTGTCTCTGCGGGGGCTGCAGCAGGAGTCGCGGCTGCCTTCGGGGCACCAATAGGAGGCACACTCTTCAGTCTGGAGGAGGGATCATCCTTCTGGAACCAGGCTCTCACATGGAAAGTGGTATGTTTGTAGCATTTTATTTTTAGTTTGTGCACAGAAAATGCTACCGAATGTTGATGCGTCGTCTTTCTTTTGTCTTGAAGTTGTTCTGCTCCATGTCTGCCACTTTTACACTCAACTTCTTTCGTTCTGGAATCAACTTCAGTAAATGGGGGTCATTCCAGCTGCCCGGCCTGCTCAACTTCGGAGAGTTCAAGGTGATTAAAACATTAAAACGGCTTTATTTTTTAAATTCTGTAAATTAGGTGAGCATGTGGTTGTAATGGTACACACACTTAACAATGACTTATTCAAAATATTTATTTAAAATGAGCTGAATCAATTCAGTTTTTTTTGAGAACAACATAATTGTTTTATGTTCAATCCACTTAAATTTGCAAAAGCTATTAAGATAACTTAATAAATTTACGATAGGATAACATGAAGGAATTGTGTGGAACCCTGGATTTTTTACAGTGCATATTTGGACTAACCAGAACCATTAATGTCCTATTAACGTGCTGTAAATTATAAAAATGTAATTAGATTTCACTCAGGCTACAATCCTGTTTAATAAACCCCCACACACACTTGCTGTATTTAACAGAACACCCAACCAGTTATTAGACCGCAACACTAATATAATCATTTGTTTCACAGTCATGTGTTTTCTGATCTATTATTATTTTTATTGATATAAATGGATGATATGATATGATATGATATATATGAATGATATGATATATTGAATATTAATATGATGTATATGAATGATATGATATATTGAATAATATGATGTATTGAATAATAATATGATATACTGAATAATAATATGATATATTGAATAATGATATATTATTTATGGTTTTGTTTAATTATTATATATATATATATATATATATATAAATATATATATATATATCTTAAATTTTTATTATTTATTTATTTATTTATTTTTTACTACTATTTACTTTGTTTACTGTGTTTTTTTTTTTAATTATTATATATGTATGTTCTTTATAAATACTTTGGCAATACATTTGTAATATTTGTCATGCCAATAAAGCAATTATTGAATTGAATTGAATTGAATTGAGAGAGAGAGAGAGAGAGAGAGAGAGAGAGAGAGAGAGAGAGAGAGAACAAACTAAAGCAGGTTGTATACATGATGCCTCGATTGTTTATCTTTGCTGTCTGCAGTGTCCAGATGGAGATAAGACATGTCATTTGTGGACAGCGGTAGATCTGGCATTTTTCGTGTTAATGGGGGTGGCAGGAGGTCTGCTCGGTGCTCTGTTCAACTGCATCAACAAACGACTCGCCAAATACCGCATGAGAAACGTCCACCCCAAAGCAAGATTCATCAGGTTCTTGAGAAATGTCACATACGTAATAATAAAACTACCCAAAACAACTTTTAGAATCAAACTAATTACATATGACTTACATTTCTTTTGTTGGCAGGGTGTTGGAGAGTCTGTTGGTATGTATGGTGACCACGCTAGTGATCTTCATGTCTTCAATGACTCTGGGAGAATGTCGAGATTTGGTCTCCAATGTGAATAACAACACTTCGACACAGGTCAGACTGAGATCTGCTTCCTTACTTTCTCCTTTAACGGTGCCATATACTGCTTTGGTTCAATAGGTTATTCGCTGATATCTACAGTGGGTAATTTACATAACATACAAATGAAGACATAAAGCAAAATGATTTTCTCATATCAGTTTTTTATGTATTATTGTGACTTTTAACATTGTTTGTAACATATTAAATACACAAATTCCAGTATGTTTACTCCCCCAACACATGCAGTAGTGCATTTTTTTTTCTTCAGTAGAATGGTAATGGTTTTTCAGATTAAAAATACAATTAACAAAATAAACATATAAATGAGCCCAAAGCAATATCCATGGCTCCTGGTGACACAATGAGGTCTTGTAAAGCGAAACGATAACAATAAACTCTCTAAGGAATTGAACATTATTAATAATTTTAACAGGCGCCACGGTGTCGTAGTGAGTAGCACGTTCGCCTCACAGCAAGAAGGTCGCTGGTTCGAGCCCCGGCTGGGTCAGTTGGCATTTCTGTGTGGAGTTTGCATGTTCTCCCCGTGGTTGCGTGGGTTTTCTCCGGGTGCTCCGGTTTCCCCCACAGTCCAAAGACGTGGTATAGGTGGATTGGGTAGGCTAAATTGTCCGTAGTGTATGAGTGTGAATGTGTGTGTATGGATGTTTCCCAGAGATGGGTTGCGGCAGGAAGGGCATCCGCTGTGTAAAAAATATGCTGGATAAGTTGGCGGTTCATTCCGCTGTGGTGACCCCGGATTTATAAAGGGACTAAGCCGACAAGAAAATGAATGAATGAATGAATAATTTTAACATAATTTACAATTTTAGTGCCGTTGTGATTTCACATGCTGAGTAATGTCGTTTTTCCCACCGTTGTCCGACATTAAAATCAATACGACACACCTTGCAGAAAGCGTGGGCGTCGTCAAGGTGGCTGCTAGACACAAACATGAATTCTTCCGTCCAGCTGCTGTTAAATTTACATGTATATATTTTTTTCTTTGCCGAAGCCAAAGAAAGAAGCACTCTTTTCCTTCCATCATGTTTATTACTACTGACGCAGCTGCTTGCTACTGCCACCGTTCAAGTCCTGCATGTACCTCTCCTGCGCAGAAATCAACAGCGCATCTGAGTTGTAGCGTGTATTGCCTGATTGAGATAAAATATGTTACAAGATTTGAATATTGCGTCAATTGTGTGAGGTAGTGAACTTTATTCAAGATCTGGCAACTTGACAGGTATGAACAAAGGTGCTTTTTTTTAAACTGCATTGGGTACATACAAAACTGCATACAAATTATGGGAGTTTCCCGGGAGAAATAACAAACCTGGAGGGTGGCGGGAGATGGATGTGAAATACGGGAGACTCCCGGGAAAAACGGGAGTGTTGGCAGGTATGGACTAAAGTGTTTCGAAACACCAGGTCACATCACTAAAGCGATTCAAAGCATCGATCATTTCAGAAGCGCTTTGAAACCTGGCGAATCTGGGTTTGACTGACAGGCTCAGCAAAACCATCTGTCTCGCGAGTGCACGTTGTTACTGTGCTCTAAATGGCTTTTGGGTTCGAATCCCGGCTTGTAAAAATACTCTAAAATCATGATTTTAGGTATTTTAATAATGTTAATGTTTTATTGTGTAGTCTAGATAGGATACAGCTGCGGATACGCCATCAATATAGCATCGATTTTTTTTTTTTTTTGTAACACTGTATAACAATAAGTAATATTTTTACAGTACTGTGATGGTTAGGTTTAGGGTAACATTAGAAGTTAATAAAATACAAGAAATGGGAAATTTAATGAATGATTGAAATAATTCTTATTCACAAAGAGTTCATTCGGACATCAGACCAATGTTAAAACGATACAGGAACAGAACATTTCAATTGCTAATATCCATAGCTGTAACAGCCTGGATTCAAACCCACTATCCCTGTATGTTAGCCAGGAACTCTCACCACTTTAATACCATCTAACCAGAACTGGTTCTTTGCCGAAGCTGTTCAAGTGCAGTAAAAGGAAAAATGACCACTAGGTGTCACTGCTTCGACACATTTGCTTCGACTGTTGCAGTGTTTCATGAAGCCTCACTTTGCTCACCACTACATTTAAGTTCATTATTTTCCTCATTATCGTACACACAGCACCCCATATTAACAGAAAAACACACAGTTGTTGACATTTTTGCAAATTTATTAAAAAAGAAAGACTGAAATATCACATGGTCTTAAGTATTCAGACCCTTTGCTGTGATACTCATACATTGAACATTGTCCATTTCTTCTGATCATCCTTGAGATGCTTCTACACCTTCAGTTGAGTTTAGCTGTGTTTGATTATACTGATTGGAGTTGGTTTGGAAAGCCACACACACATCTATATAAAACCTTATAGCTTACAATGCATGTCAGAGCAAATGTGAATCATTAGGTCTAAGGAACTGCCCGAAGAGCTCAGAGACAGAATTGTGGCAAGGTACAGATCTGGCCATAGTTACAAAAAAACAAGATAGAGCTTACCCCCAAAAATAAACAAATTTCAAGTTGTTTCAAATCTAATGAACACAAGCTTAAGTAGTTTTATAAATGTTAATAACCAAACTGTTAATGGAAGTCTTTTTTTTACAATGTAAAGAGTAAAGTTACAGGAAACAAGTTACAGTGCTGCTTACAGGACAGCCTCTGGCACTGCACCCAACTTACCTCCACTGCCATGACAGAGAGGCTATAAGTCACTTTCTAAAACCTTTTCATTTAATGTTTCATGCTGGTTCAGTGATGTTCCCATTCCCACACGGACTGCCAATTCACTAGTATCCTTCAAACTAAAAACCCATCTCTCCCGAGAACACCTGAACCCTGGTTAATAAAACCAGTACCACCTGTAGAAGCATCTCTCTCTCTCTCTTTAAAAAAAGCACTCTTACTCTAGCACTAAATTCTCTCAAACTAGTTCTTTTGTATAATTAGCACTTCTTGTGTGTATAGACCATTTCAATGTGGTCATGTCATTGGACCATGAACATTTCCTGCCTGTTATCAAACTATTTCATAACTGTAGCAAGAGGCAATTCAATCATAACTTAATGTTAAAACAGCTATCATAACATTATTTATCAACATGTGGCTCTTTTGGGGTTCTCCGAAGCTATAGAAAATAAAAATGTAAAAAAGAAAATACTTTGGAATCATTGTTTTTGTTTACATCCCTCAAAATTATCCATTGCCTCTTGTTGAATTGCAGAATGCCTCCTCAATTTTAAGTTGCTTTGGACAAAAGCGCCTGCTAAATGTAAATTTAAATAAAGTCAGTGGCTTCCGTCAGCTGTTTAGTTAGCAACACCTTGTTAACATTTGTATTGAACAAAAACAAAAAGGCCAACTTGAAAGTGAATATATATATATATATATAAACCAGCCAGACTGGTTTAGGCTGATAGAAAGGCAACAGTAACTCAAGTAACCACTCGTTACAACCGAGGTATGCAGAAGAGCATCTCTGAATGCACAACACATCCAACCTTGTGGCGTATGGGCAACCGCAGCAGAACAGGAAACTGAGGTTACAATTCACACAGGCTCACAAAAATTGGACAATAAAAGAGTCTCGATTCCTGCTGCAACATTAGGATGGTTTGGTCAGAATTTGGCAGCACCAACATGAAAGCATGGAGCTATCCTGCCTTTTATCAACAGTTGAAGCTGGTGGTGGTGGTGTAATGGTGTGGGGGATATTTTCGTGGCACATTTTGGGCCCATTACTACCAATTGAGAATCGTGTCAACACCACAGCCTTCCTGAGTATTGTTGCACAGTACAGTTACTAGATCTCAATCCAATAGAGCACCTTTGGGATGTGGTAGAACGGGAGATTTGCATCATGGATGTGCTGTTTACATATCTGCAGCAACTGCGTGATGCTATCATGTAAATTTGGACCAAAATATTTCCCGTACCTGTATCCGGTACTATTAAGGTGTACCTAATAAAGTGGCCTGTGTGTGTATACTATATATATTGCAGATTGTTTTGTTTAAATGTTACTTGCAATTTAAAAAATATATTTTTTGGTCACACTTTACAATAAGGTTTCACTAACATGAAGTACTCATCAACAATACATGTAACACATTTATTAATCAAAGTTCAATGTTTACTACTGCGTCAATAACATCCAAATTTATGCTTGTTAGCTTTAGTTAATACACCATGAGTTATTATGAAAAACATATTAAAAATATATTTTTCATTGTTTGTTCATGTTAGTAAATGCATTAACTAATACAACCTCCCCTTTAACCAACACAGATGTTGCCTTTTTTCTATGCAGTGTTCATCAGATGGTCTGTTGGTGCAGTAATGGTGTTTGTTTTGCAGGGGTCTGTAAATGAAGAGGTCAACTCAACCATACGCCGATTCTTCTGTTACAACAACACGTATAATGACATGGCAACCCTTTTCTTCAACCCTCAAGAAGTGGCAATTCACCAGCTCTTTCATCAGAATGGTAAAAACATCCTATACATCAGTGTACTGTACTTTTTGTTCAGCATTGTTGATGTATAAGTGATTTGCTTTTTAAATATAGCAACCCTGTTGTTTTTCCCCATCAACCTATGCTTTCTATAGGCCTTTCAGAAAACCTCTTGGTCACACTTTATTTTGATGGTCTATTTGTTGAATTTAAGTTACATTGCATCTACATGCCAAATAATTGTCATTAGATTATAAGTAGACTGTTAGGTTGGGGTTGGGGGTAGGGTTAATGTAAGTTGACATGTACTTGCAAAGTTTCTTATAGTCAGTTAAGTGTCTGTGGAATGTCAGTATCAACAGATATTAAACAGACAATCTACTGATACTCAAATGGACCATCAGAATAAAGTGTTGCCAACTTGTTGCACTTAGTTTAAGAAACACATTCATTATTAACTTTTTTTCCATTAAACTGCTAATTCATTGCTAATTAAAGGAATAGTTCACCAAAAATAAAAAATGTTGCCATCATTTACTAAGCTTGACACAAACCTTTGTGTTTCTTGCTTCTGTTGAACACTACAGAAGATATTTGAAGAAAGCTAGAAACCGGTAACCATTCACGTCCATAGCATTTGTTTTTCCTACTATGAAAGTCCATGTTTCTTCAAATTATCTTCTTTAGCGTTCAGAGGTTTGGAAACACTTGAGGGTGAGTAAATAGTGTATAAATTGTAATTTCTGTGTAAACGATCCCTTTAATAGTTGGAAAGAGAGTTGTTGTAGCGGATGATTTTAGGTGTGAAATAAGATTAAAGTAGGGCAGCACGGTGGCTCAGTGGTTAGCACTGTGGCCTCACAGCAAGAAGGTTGCTGGTTCGAGTCCTGACTGGGCCAGTTGGCATTTCTTTGTGGAGTTTGCATGTTCTCCTTATATTGGGGTGGGTTTCCTCCAGGTGCTCCAGTTTCCCCCACAGTCCAAAGACTAAACATGCACTGTAAGTGAATTGGGTAAACAAAATTGGCCATAGTACATGTGTGTATAGTACTGGGTTGCAGCTGGAAGGGCATCCGCTGTGTAATACATATGCAAGAATAGTTGGTAGTTTCATTTCGCTGTGGCGACCCATGATAAATAAGGGACTAAGCCAAAGGAAAATAAATGAATAAGATTAAATTGGATTATGTAATAAGATTGAGAGTAGAATATGATCCTGTACAATAAGGCATTAATATGTGGTTTATAAGTACTAGTAAACAGGCAATATTCAAGCAAATGAGCAACCAGTTAGTATTGGTAACTAATAATGCTGAAAATATAAAAAATATAGTTCTCACAGTTTTATTTATAAAAATAAATAAATAAAAATAGATTCAGAGAATGTCTGATTATTCTGGAATCATTTCTAAAGAGACACTGAACACTTACTAAAAAATCTCCTTTGCATGTATTATTATTTTGATAAATGAATTAGGGCTGTGCAATTAATCGCAATCACAAAAAAATCGCGATTTAAGCACATGCAATATCTAAATCACAAAGGCTGCAATTTTATCCATTAATTTATTTAGTTTTTTGTTCACGTTCTTGTGCGCATGATTTTAATATGTTAACCAATTAGAGCTGACGCAGCACACCGGCCAATTACAGCTGAGTGGGAAAAAGATGTTAACCAATCAGAGCTCACTACACGCTCGACGAGATTGAGCAGGAGAACCGAATAGGTGGTTTTGTTTCATTTTTATTTATTGTTATGGCTGGAATTGAGGTTAGTTCGTCTTTTGTCATGTTGTCTGTTTTTAAGACAATTTATTACAGTTTTGTTTATGAAGCAGTTAGTACTACTGTATACACTATGTTTTTAACTAAAGTTGAGGTTAGTTAATCTTCATTTATTTTATGTTGTCTGTTTTAAAGACAATTAAAAATGTGTAAATAAAGACAAATCTATTTCATTGTGAAATGTTTTGTTATGCACTTCTTGTGCGCTAAATACATGTAGAATGTGTGTATGTAGCTTGTTTGAAGAAGCAAAAACAGCTGCCAAAATCGCAAATAAAATCGCAATCGCAATATTTGTTCCAAAAATTGCATTATGATTATTTTGTCTATATTGCACAGCTCTAAAATGAATTATTAAACATGTTTTACATTTTACAAGCATAAACAATGACCATTAAGAACAGAGAAGGAAAGAGAAAAAGAAAAAAATAGAGAACGCAAAAAATAAACAATAAGTGCACACTTATTTACATTAGAAACACTGTAAGTGGGGAAAAATAAATAAATAAACATTCATTTATTCATTTTCCTTCGGCTTAGTCTCTTTTTCAGAGGTCACAAAAGCGGAATGAACCGCCAACTATTCCAGCATGTCTTCCAGCTGCAACCCAGAATTGGGACGCATCTTTACACTCTCATTCACACACACTCATACACAACAATTCAGTTTATTCAATTCACCTATAGCGCATGTCTTTGGACTGTGGGGGAAACCCGAACACCTAGAGGAAACCCACACCAACATGGGGGGAAACATGCAACCTTCACACAGAAATGCCAACTGACCCAACCAGGACTTGAACCAGCAACCTTCTTGCTGTGAGGCCATAGAGCTAACCGCTGAGCCTAATAAATAAACAAATAAACTACATAGCTAAACGAGGAACAGATGCCTACATGTGTACAACAATCTCAATGTTTAAATACAAGGCAATAAAGGGTTACAAACTGTTATGTATTACTTTTATTATTATTATATGGGGTTGGCAGGGGTGATCGACATTTATTTATATTTGAAATAAATACATATAATATTCAGGTGGTTAATTCTGCTGTGGCGACCCCTGATAAGTCAGTGACCAGAGTTTCATTCACACTATGAGCGGCTCACAGCAGCAAAGCGACAAACAACTGTTCATTTCAATGGAGAGTTCTTCCGCGATCTCCATCTACGCGTGCGACAGCACCCGTTGGCGACCAGGTGGGTGTGTCGAGCGATGCGACAAAGTTGAGAATCCTTCAACTTTATGCAAATAAAGAGCGACTTTTTTGTGCAACACACAATAGGAGCACCAGTAGAGCTCAGCTCGCTCAAAGGCCGGTTGTATTCTCTGTGCTGTAGACCTACACAGACCTGAATTTGCAGTAGGTCAGCACTCGGCAGATAGGCAGCTATAAATACGCTGCTAGTTTGAATGATGCATAAGGCGACGGGAAATGAATGAAAAGATAATTAGTATCACTTGGTTAAAAATAAATGCAAGCAATAATCGCGTGCTTCTACAACTTACTAAAAATGTACTAAACATTAAGGAATGTATGAAACCACACTGCTGTAAGGGAAAGACATGTGCCGGATTTTATAAAAGAGAAGACAAAATGATATAAAAGACAAAATGAGAGTTTGTGAAACAATAATTATTTCAATCCAAATAGACATTAACAGCACTTTATTGCATTAATAGCCACCCTGACCTCTACAATGCTGTGGTCTGCAGAAAACAACACTCTTTTCTAACCATTTCCCTTTCTTCCTCCTTGTCTGATTTTATCCCCACAGCTACCTTTAGTCCGGTCACTCTCTCCCTGTTCTTTGTGCTGTATTTTTTCCTGAGCTGCTGGACGTACGGTGTGTCCGTCCCGAGTGGTCTGTTCGTCCCATCTCTTCTCTGCGGAGCTTCACTGGGACGCCTTGTAGCCAATGTCCTAAAAATGTAAGATGAATTCCTGTTTACGATGTCGTAGGTGGTACTAGTGAGGGCACAATTTGACAAAGAAACAAAACCTCAAACGTAGAGCTGCTTCAAACAACTGTTAAACTAGAAGCTACCTGTACCTCAAACTGTTTTAAACTTTAAACCTTTATAACTTTAAGCTACTTAAAACTACTTTTAAACTTGAAGCTACTTAAAACTTAGAACTTATTAAAACTTAAAATTACTGTTAAAGCTACTTAAAACTGTGAACTAATTAAACTTTTAAAATATAAAGCTACTTTTAAATTTCAACTACTTTAAACTTAAGCTACTTAAAACTATTTTAAACTTGAAGCTATACTTAAAACTGTTTTAAACTTAAACCTTTTAAAATTGAAGCTACTTAAAACTGTTTTAAACTTAAAACTACTTTTAAACTTGAAGCTACTTAACTGTTTTAAAATTAAACCTTTTAAAATTGAAGCTACTAAAAACTGTTTTAAACTTAACTACTTTTAAACTTAAAGCTGCTTATAACTGTTTTAAACTTAAAACTACTTTTAAACTTAAAGCTACTTAAAACTGTTTCAAACTTAAACCTTTTAAACTTGAAGCTACTTAAAACTTAGAACTACTTAAAACTACTTTTAAACAAAACTTTATGCTTCTTAAACGTAGAACTACTTAAAACTACTTTTAAACAAAACTTTATGCTTCTTAAACGTAGAACTTCTTAAAGCTACTGTTAACCTTTAGGATGCTTTAAACTCAGAACTACTTAAAGGTGCTTCATGTTAGTTTTTGACTCTTCTAAAGCATAAAAATACAATAATATGTTTGTATATATTTCAGAAACTTGCCAAGTGAACATGTTTATCTGAAAAACAATGCTGAAGTCAGATATTCTGTTTAAAAAATGTGTTTTCCGTGCCGGAACGCTGACTTTGTTTTGGTTCTTTTAACCCACCCAATGCCAGTTTAGCCAATTTCATTTCAGCACCCCGAGTTGCCTTGGTGGAAAACCGCATATTTCTTTTGTTCATTCAGGAAGGCTCTTAAAGCATTTGTCCGTGACCGAAATGCGACCTCAGGTGGACAGTAGAAGACTCTGAAATGAGACACAGATTCAGTTCCACTTGAGCTTATCAATTAGCAAATAATATTAATATTACGAATGTAAACATTAGGTGAGCAGGTTACGTTGTAATCCCTTGTCCTAACAACATGCTTCGTGACAAGATACACAGTGATAAGCAATTTGGCTGTTTGCACGAGACAAAACACAACTGTGAGACACAGTTCTGAAGTTCAATTCCAGACAGTTTATTTTATTTTCAAGATCTGGGGTGAGCGATCTGGTGCTGTTTTCAGTAGTATGGCAATTAATGTCATGTAAAATGGCATTCAAACTCACATTATTATCATTTAACACTGAATAAAGCACATTACCTGAGGTGATCACAGTTTATCCTGTTCTTCAGCTGCAAGAAATAGAAGCTGTTTCTAATATATAAATTTGAGCTGTTGGTTAGAACGAAAACTCCTTTAAATATGGAAAATTTTATGGAAAATAGGGAAAACGACCTCTATCATGTGCCGTTGCTTTAATTTGGAACACTTCTTAAATCAGCATTTAGGCTTAATCGTCATACTCGCTCCTCAATCTGGCAACCTGCGCTTGCATTTGTTTTGATCCAGGAATGTAATAACTATTCAATCACTGGGAGTCAAACTTACATATTCCACCTTTAAACTACTTTAGCTTACAGTTTAAAAGCAGTTTTTTGTTTACTTTAAAACTACTGTCAAACTTGAAGCTACTTAAAACTGTTTAAACTTAAACCTTTTAAACTTGAAGCTACTTAAACTTAGAACCACTTAAAACTACTTTTAAACTTAAAGCTACCTAAATGTAGAACTACTTAAAACTACTGTCAAACTTGAAGCTACTTAAAACTGTTTTAAACTCAAA